>CAUZXS010006716.1:0-43220 GCA_963585895.1 Sepioteuthis lessoniana | reverse complement strand
ACGCTCACACATTTGTAAAATAGTATAGCAGTCACTTGGAAGGAAAGATATTCTAATTCATTTACTTGGGTCGAAACATGATATAAACTCACTTTTTAGGCTAATCTGATCTGTTGATTGATTTTAACGGTCTAGTGCTATTCTCTGTCAGGAAATCAAGGAATCCCATTGATATTTACATTTTTGTAAAATTGTTTTAGAGTAATTTTTAGGACACGGTTCTGTAGAATACGACTGACCTATTAGTTTGGGATTTCCAAACCGGATATACCCTGTGTAAACACGGGACAACAGAAATGAATTCCGGGAATTGCGCCATAAAAATATGTGGGCGTCCAGAAAATATATAATGCTGAAGAGTCATGCGGTCAGGATCGGAGAGCAGTCAGCGAGTAGACATGTCAGCCAGAAGGTGGGGGTTGGTGATACCCTGGTTCAGAAACGGCTCTGTATCACAGCCCCATCAAAAAAGCAAGAAGTTGGACACTGAATATGTCTGTCTGCACGCGGTGTCAATCATAGTAGTCCCCCGTCTTTCTCTCTCTCTCTCGCTCACATGCAGCTGTTTCGATCCTTTCGCAGTAATAGTTTTACTTTTATTTAAAAAAAAGTGTTGTGGTCACTTGCTCTGGAGTCCCGGCTATACAAAAGGACGGGTTTTTAGACAGATCTGTCCTATAAGTGGTATCCTGACAGCAACTCCCAGTCAGAGTTGGTTAGGTTTGGGTGGGTTTTATGGCACATCAACCATTGTAGATTATTATAAATCCATTTTTATACATAAAACAGTTCTATTTCAAACAATTCAGTTTAGCCTAAGTACAGTTTAGATCTATTTGACGCACAGATAGGACCCTATCAGGTGCTACCACTACGGACCAGAGAGGACTCCGCTTTGCCAATGCTCCAGCATTACGGAAGCCACCCGATCAAATTGTTTAGTGTTATAAGCAGGACACTCGTTGCGGTGGGGACTTACCCCTCTGCAGAGGTGCAGTCGGATTATTCTACAGCCCCATCCAACATGGCAAGTGTCAGAGTTGAGTTGATATTAATGGCAATGAAGTGATACGCCATACACTTCAGAACTGGAGCCTCGCCTTTAAATGCACTTAAGTGTCATATCCAAGAAAACCATTTTTCCTAGGAGAGAAGCGTCTTACCTGTCGGCAGAGAATACAGTTAGAGTTTTCTAAATGCCACTATGAGAACGGTGAAAATGGTAGGAGTATATATCACACACACACACACACACACATTTTTAACTTCTGTAGAAGCCGATATAAACAGAACGTCACAGTCCATTATCCAAGCGGTTAGAGTGTTCAATTCCAGGTCGAGTCATACCAAAGACTCAAAAATGATACTGGATCCCTCCTTGCTTAACCTTCAGCCTTATAAGGTAAGGATCAAGGGCAAAGTGGAGCAATCCAGGGAAAGGAGTAGCACCCTCCCCTACACCTCTGTGTGGCAGCTATTTTCGACTTTGAAGATTTACAGATTTAAAAAAAAATTAATTAAAAATAGAATACTTTTAAAAAGATTGAGATTGGTACTGCAACTAATTTTAAAAAGACCAATATAATTTTGCAAATTTATGTCTTGATTTAAAAAATATTCGGGGTGGGATCTGTGGAATACGCCAACTGTATCTCAACAGTGAGGTAAGACTCCTCTACCCAATGAGCGTCCTCGATATGACACTAAACTGCATCTGATTGTAAGGTTTCAGGTCTGGAGTTTTGAGAAATGTAGAGAACACTTTCATTGATATTCTTCCCTGGCCGACTCTGACCCGGAGTGGTAGTACCTGTTCGAGTCTCATCGATGGGTCAAATAGAACTATTTTATCATTTAACTGTGTGTAAACAAATTACCCTAGTTAAATTGAATTGTTACAGTTACATAGTTAAATGGTTTCAAGAAGAGCTGAGTACAAATGAAAATATCTGTGTTTGATAGCAATGCTTGAAACCATTTACATGTGTGAAAAGAAATGAATTCTGGCTCGTTTAAATGTTACGTACAAACTATTTGCTTAAAAATCGTATATAATATATCAACAACATTTGGCTTTAAATAACCAACAAAGGTTGATATGCCATGAAAACCAACCAACCTTTTCCCACCAGCAATAAGTTAAATACTATCGCTGCTGTTTTTCTACAAAGATGGCTTTGGGAATAAATAACCCACAAAGGTTTTTACGCCATTAAAACAAGGAAACCAAACCATATGGCACTGAACAGAAATGCACACTCAATATATAACAGAGAGCCTAACGTGGCGTACTGGTTAGCAAGCTAGATTAGTATACTCTTGTTTGTGGGTACGATACCTTTTGGGTTCCTCATACTTTTGGCCTTGTGCTTTTGCTATGTAAGGCGCCTTAGGTGGTGTGATGGTTAGCAAGCTAGACAAGCAAACCATCACGAGTGCTCCATTCATACAGCCTTATGTCACATCTAAGTAAAAGGCTTAGTAAATTACTACACCCACATACAATAGTCAGTATTTGGTATGGCTTATTGAAGTACAAGGCCAAACACTTGTGCATCTTTGGTGGTGTAATGATGAACAAGCTTGACTAGCAAGCCTACGCGAGTGAGTTCGAGTTTCATTGGGTGCCCCATTCACATTCCACATTTAAGCAAAAGATGTAGCTTGGTAAATTACAAGTCCAAACTCTTGGAAAGGAGCTTGAGAAATATTGTTATAGAAATTCTAATTACAGTTTTAAAAAGCAATATTATACATTATAAAAATTAAATTATTTTATCATGCCATAAGCGTTTTTGTGACTTCTTGCTTATCGAGTGAACCGCCAACTCCATCGGTGTAGTTTCAAATTATGCCAGTTATAAGTTATTGATTTTTGATACAATAGTTGATTTCAGCTTGTCACTCTTGCGTGAAAAAGCCATTTTAGTGATTTTTTAATGCAGAGATGCATATTCAGCTTTTGAAAATGTGACAATGGTTAGTAAGAAACAGTCTTGAAGACCATTCATGTCATATAGTTATGAACTTGTGCCAGACGAGGTCTTGGCTTAGTTTTTTCCCTTCAACATTGGGTTATTTAATATTTTTCTCCGTAAGATTTGGAAAAAAAATATATCATTAATTCAAATAACTTCGTTCGTTTAAGGAATATTTTATGAAGCTATAATGTTCACCTATTAAAGGAAAATAGGTTTTCTACCTTAGCTGTTATTAGTTTATTTACTGCTAAAAGACATCAAGCAAAAAAAGATGAACATCATCTTAGAGAAGTAAATCCATAATTTATGCGAGAGGGAGAGCGTATGTTTGTGTTTGGTTTAATTGCATATCAATCATTGTCGGTTATTTAATGCCAAATCCTGTATATACAAATATATGAAATATAGGATTTGTAAAAGCATACTTTGTAGATAACATCTTTATACGATCCTGAGTTCGTTTTATTTGCACTCATTTTAATAGTTTTAAGTATTTCTATCTAATACTGATAATTCTATTTATTACTGATCATTTGTTTGCACAAAATTAAGTGGTTTCAAGTATTGCTAATTTAACATGAGTTTTCTCCACGCATTTAAATGGGTATACAGGAATAATTTTTAAGGGAATAGTTTGTAGGTAATTTCATCTTTAAATGAGTGACGATTAATTTCTTTACACACAAGTATTGCTATTGTTTCTACACAGTTAAATAGTTTCAATTATTGCTATCTAACACTAATAATTCTATACAATATTAATCATTTGTTGGCACATAGCGAAGTGGTTCCAAGTACTGCGATTTTACATTACTCATTCATTTGTACACAGTCTAATGATTCCAAGTATTGCTATGGAATAGCAATAATACAATTTAGGCACAGTGTTAAAGAGTTTCAAGTATTGCTATTTAAAACTTATACATCTTTTCAACATTACTCATTCAATTTTACACTTTTAAATGATCAAAGAGTTCTATTGCTAACAATTCAATTTAACGTGTCATTCGTTTGCACACAGATGTCAAATAGTTCTATTTGACCCAGAGATTGGACTATCAAGTGGTATCACTTTGGGCCAGAGTGGACATGGGTGCAATGGCAATGACCATCAGATTGTTTAGTGTCATATACAGGACACTCGTTTGGAGATGGGGCCTTGCTCCTTTGTAGAAAAGCAGTCGGTGTATTCAATAGCCCCAGCCGACTTGGCCGTGTGTGTTTATATATATATATATATATATATATATATATATATATATGTGTGTATGTGTGTGCGTGTATGTAAATGTGTATATATGTGCGTGTATATATATATATTTTATCTCTCATTTTTTTTTTGTTTCCTTGTTATATATATAATTAATTTCAGCATTAATTTACTATCAGAAGACTCTTCTGCAGCAATATTAAACTATTTTACAGTAATTCGTAACTAATTTGTTATGAATACTACCCTCCTAACACCTTTAAACTCATCTTTATTAATGAATTCTATTTTATACTTATATACGCAGAAGTGTAGAGGGTTGCAGCAATTGTTATCGTCGAAGGAAATAGTGTTGGTGACCCAAGTACAAACCCAGGACCAGTCTGTTTTTGTTTAACTTCACACTCATGTTCTTTAGAAGGAGATGAAGCCCCTTTCTACTCTCCAGCTATGGGCCAATAGTAGGTCGGACTAGGTTCTTCAGCTTTGGTGACACAAACAGTCTGGAAGATAGAAAATTCAAACCAGCTGTACTCTGCTAAAAACTGACCTTGTGTCAGATCCTGCCCTTAGCGAGGTGGCTGGGTAAATACATACCGTTGAAATATCCTTTCTCGACCAAGTGGGTACTGTGTTCATCAATGACCTGGGAGACCTAGGTTCAATCTTAGATCGTCATACATAAACTCAAGAAATGGTACTTGATGCCTCCTTGCTTAATACTCAGCATTATAAAGTAGGGATCAAGGGTAAAGTGAAGCAATCCAGGGAAAGGAGTAGGACCCTCCCCTACACCTCGGTGTTGTAGCTATCGAAAAGGGAACCTTCGGGTCGCCTCCGACTATGGTTGCTAAGTTGACTTACTTTAGATATAATACGCGCAACATATATGTGCCAATGTTCCTTCCACAATATATATTGCTTCAAAATACAAATGTTCTCGAGAAAAAAATTAGCTTATTAAATGTTAGGGATAATTTATATTTGCATGTTCCGATTAACTTGGGCAATAATAATTTAATTTGAGGCTTTGCACGATATAATGATAATTACTGCCAACTGATCTAGCGAAACAAGAGCAGGTAACTCGATACTCAGCTGTTCGTTATTAACGTCATTTAATCAACACAGAGAGTGAAATACCTTGTTCAATGTTTAACTGGAGTAAACAAGGTCAGCCTGATCGTTGTTCAGGATAACTGAGCAGATTGTTTTTCTTTTTCTAATATAATCATCGTGACGAGCTTTTCTAAGACAGCATATGGAATGAGCAGAAGACAAACATTGTGACAAAAAAATAAAAAATAAATAAATAAAAGGTGACAGACTTAACCAATTAGGACACACCTCTCAGTAAACTGTGACAAGTGATTTTACCTTTTATATTTGGAGGTTAGCTCTCTAATACTTTTGTGGGATTACCCGCTCTTGCCTGCAAGAGGACTTTTCCGACAATCACAAAGATTGATTGATTGATTTTAAAGACATATCACCTCAACTGGGTTTATTTGATGAGAGGTTAGGGAATCGCATTCATTGTACCTTCAAATTTACATTTTTGTTTTGCTGTTTCTTAAAAGTCTTTTTTCCAGGCAGTCCTATAGGATACGAGTAAGTTTTAAACGGATCTATTTGACCCGTATGTATGACCTTAACAGATACTACCACTCCCGGTCAGAGTGGACCATCTTGTTTAGTGTCATACTCGAGACGCTTTCTTTTCTAAGGGGATCTTACCACTTTGCAGGGGGACACAGCAAGGGTATTATAAGTCCCTCCGACAATGCAAGGCAACCGAGAACAGGCAACACATGGTTACCTAAATGGTTATGTTGGTTGGGTTTTATAAAATATCAACCTTTGTAGGTTCTTTAACGCCAAATCCATTTTTATGTAAATAGTTCTATTTTAACCAATTCAGTTTAAGTACGCAGTTTTAATGTCAAAAACAGTTCTATTTCAATTGGTTCAGTTCAAAATATTTCTATTTCAACCTATTCAGTTTAGTACAAGTAGATATTTTATTTACACACTGTTAAATGTCAAAACAGTTCGATATTAAACAATTCAGTTTAGCGGAAATACAGTTTCAATATCAACAGTTCCATTTCAAACAATTCATTTTAGCATAAGTACGCAGTTTAAATCTAAGTACATAGTTTGTCAAAAATATTTCAATTTCAAGCTATTCAGTTTAGTCAAGCAGTTCTAATTAAAAAAATTCAGTTTAGCATACGTATGCAGTTTAGCTCTTTTTAACCCATAGATATGGCTCTCAGGTGCTACCATTCTAGGCCAGAGTGGACATGGGAGCGATGGCAATGAATAGGTATTCTGCATTCCCTAAAGCTCCAGCATTACTGGAACCTCACCATTAGATTTTTTAGTGTCATATTTCGGACACTCGTTTAGGAGCAGTCAGTGTATTCTACAGCAATTCTGGGCAATGGTTACTTAGAGAAAAAAGGTTAGGTTTGGTTTGGTTTTATGACATATCAACCCTTATAGTTTATTTAATGCCAAATTTGCTTTATATATATATATTTATATAAGATATATATGATTTGTAAACATAAGTTAATAAAGTCAAATAGTTCCAAATATTTCTATGTATCACTAATAATTCAATTAAACATCAGTCATTTGTTTACACATAGTTAAATGATCAAACTGTTCTATTTCTAATAATTCAATTTAGCATTTGTTTGTATATAGTTTGAATGTCAAACAGCTCTATTTGACCCAAAGATAAGACCCTTTCATTTTGGGTCAGAATGGCAGTGAAGGGGTACACTGCATTCTCCAAAGCTTCAGTATTACTGAAGCCTCACCATCAGATTGTTTAGTGTCGAAATCAGAACACTCTTTGGGGTGGTTTGTAACCCCCTCTGCAGAGATGCAATTGGTGTATTCCTTAGACCCAGGAAAAGGAGGCATGAATTAGGTCATTTTCAACTCGACATGCCTTAGGGGAGCGAAGACAATTTTCATTAAGGACCCGCGATGAATCGTTTGTGAGCTCGGTTCATTCTTCCAATTGCAATACTTCTTTATGCTGTCAGCACTTGACAAAAGAAGCCCCTCAAAAATATACACATTTATTGAAAAAAAAAAAAAATTAAGAATTCTATATTTAGTCGCAATGGTAAGTTCTGTTCAAAATCATTTCAAGCAGATATATCAACCCAAACAACTATTGCAGATTGGAGCAAGTCATGGTGTAATAGTTAATAAGCAAATCTTGCAGGTCCATTTCTATTGTGTAATGAGTTTATTTACTTAATACTGTACGTTTGTGGCGTTATGAAAAGTATGCAACATAGCCCCTACTCGGGTTTACACCTCTCCGATGTTCAATGTCCAACGTTGGTCAGCGCCCATCTTTTCCCCCTCGTTCTTTCGTTGTGTGATCTGTTGCTCCATCCTGATCTTTCTGTGTGTGTTGTTCGTTGGTTGTTTTTGTCACCCCAACTTCTCAGTTCCTCTGTGTAGGGATGACAGATAACTCTGAGGATTCTTTGTTTCCTTATGATAACCATTACAAGCGCGACCTTTACGCAAAATTGAGAGCACAAGTTGAACACAACCGTCCCATTTGGACTTTCTTCCGAAATAATTACTATTCAAAATCTTAGAACTAATTTGGTTAGGTTACTCTGTTTAATGACATATTGTAACCTAATTGAACGGCTCACAGAAAATGGAATGAATGAATAAATACAGCAAAGTGTAGTCTCTGAATAACGAGGCCGAGGTAACTAAAAATGACTGGGGAGGACTAGAGTTCCGAGGATCGTTTGCGCATGTGCGAGCGGAAACGGATGTGTTTCTGCTCCCCACATGACAGGCGAAAGTGTGGGGATGACTTTTCGAGATGTCAGTAGAAGAAAGTTCACAAGCCGTACGTTGGGGGTGCGTTCCAAAGGGAGCGTTAGGATACACTCGACCTAGCTGACAAGCGTGTTAAAACCAGGAAAAAATTCAAGGTCTGTGTCAGCTCATCTTTTTCTCACAAGGATATGTTGCTTATAATTGCCTAGTTGACGATTGTCTCAGATCTATACTCTTTCTCCCGGCGATTACTTGCTACTCAGTAGTAAATAAACCACTTGAGTAAGTTTAACAGAGTTTCGCGTTCGTCATTTTGTTACCTCGGCAGGGGTCACCTTGGGGTCGAAAAAATTCTCTTTGATACAGCAATGGTATAATATCAATCTTCGTGGGTTATTAAAAACCGAAGACATCGTCGTAGTAGAACAGGAGCGGTACTATTCAGCCCATAGTTGGAGAGATAAAAGGGGTTCATGCCTTTGCCCAAGGTATTAGCCCGAAAGTGAAAGCAATATAGAGACTAGAGAATGCTTATGGTATCAGAATATACTAATTTCTACAATGTATGACTTTGCTTTTAAAAACTAATTCCAATTGCTATAACAATATTTTTCAACTCCAGTTCATCGAGTTTAGCTTTGTTCTTGAATAAGCTACATCTTATACTAATTATTGTGTGTGTGTGTGTGTGTGTGTGTGTGTGTGTATATATATATATATTTCTGTACATGTGTATGCAATGAGGGTTAGTGTGTGAGGTTGCATATGGCTTGGTTTCTTTTCTTTTTTTGGTTTGGTTTGGTTTGGTTTGATGGCACATCAACCATTGTTGATAATTAAATGCCAAATGTTGGTTGGTTGTTTTACGACGTATCAACCGTTTTCGGGTCATTTAACGCAGAATTAAACATCAAACAATTCTGTTTAGCATAAGTACACAGTTTAGTTCTGTTTGACCTATATATAGGACCCTATCAGGTGCTACCACTCCAGGCCAGAGTGGACCCGGGAGTGATGATAGTGATGAGGTACTCCACATTACCCAAAGCTCAAGCATGAGTGGAGCCTCACCATTAAATTGTTTTGTGTCATATCTAGGACGCTCGTCGGAGGAGTCTTACCCCTCAGCAGAGAAGCAGTCGGTGTATTCTAAAACCCTCGACGACAGGGCAAATTTAATGGCAAATCCTGTTTATACATATATATCATATAAATGATTTGTAAACACGTTTTGAAAGTAACATTTTTAAAAGAGGTTTTAAAATGTTGTCTACGAAATGTAGAGATCTTTTTGCACACAGTTAAATAGATTCAAATATTTCTATATAACAGCTACAATATAACATCATTCATTTGTTTACACACAGTTTAGAACTTATCTAAATTACCTACTCTTAAACGTATGGAGAAAAAGCTTGACGGCAATTACACAAGAATGCGGAGAGCAATATTGAACAAAATAGCAGCTATACGGCCACCTAGCACCCATCACGATAACTATCAAAGTTAGACGAACTAGTTATGCGGGACACTGTTGGAGAAGTAAGGACGAACTCATAAGCGACATACTCCCGTGGACCTCTTCACATGGACGAGTAAAATCAGGACGACCAGCTAGAACATATACAGCAGCTCTGTGCCGACACAGGATATAACTTTGAAGACTCCCCGGGAGCAATGAACGATAGAGACGAGTGGCGAGAGAGGGTCAGGGAGATCCGTGCTGGCAGCGCGATATGATGACGATGATGATGATCAGTCAATAGTAGATTTCGGCTGTTATGTAGCACATATTGTAATACTTAGCATGCTTGACAAATCGATAGTTGCTATAATGTCCGATTTTCTCTTAGTGTCCCATAATTCTAGCTTTGTTTAGACTAAGCTAAGTTTCTTAAATAATAACTGATATGAACTTTTACAATTCTGTAGACACACGTGCGAAGAGCCAAAGTGGCCAATCACAGCTCTTCTTGAAGTCACGTGTGGTTTCAAAGAATCGTTCTCCTTTTGAGTCACGTGGGGTTTCAAAGAATCGTTCTCTTTTTGTCACTACCTGGGTAAGCAGTTCTAGCTAAGACCGCCTCGTACAAGCCCCAAATGGTGACCATTCGGGAAGCGAGCCAACCTCGTAGCAGCTGAGAGCAGACAAACGCAACCGCTACTACGAACCTTGTGACAGTGCTCTCACAAGTTACCAGAAATTACTAAACAGCTTAGATTCTGCAGACATGTTTATCTGCAATCTTATTCAACCATACCCTTTGGACTCTTGCTTGTTCTGCATGTTGTATCTACACGTTGTATATTCTGTATATATACAGTAAACCTTTTGTATTAGCAAAAACTCGTTTGTCCTTTCTTCAAAAGTTGCTCTCATCTTCTCACTGCTTTCTAAGTACGGTTTGTTCTACAAAATTTAGGATTAAAACAGTACTTTTTCGGGTGCAAAAATCCCCACAGAACCTCATTATGAACATTAAAGAACATCTATTTTGCCAGTCCTTATAAGTGTTAATCAGCCCCTAAGTTCATATATGTGATTTCTTTGGTAAAAAGTGCCAGATAAGCTTATAGTTTGAATTGTGATCGAGAGAAGGGATCACGAGTCAAAACGCTGGGAGGGTTGGCTTCATGCCTTCCCAACATGCGTTATTAAACGTAAACCATTTTAACTCATTTAGTAGATTTCATTTCTTTAGTTGAAACGAACTATATCAGAAAGGAGGACTATTTATAGATTGAAAAGAAAACACACACAGGAAAAAGAAACAAGAAAAATGTCTATCCTAATAATTAGGTTGAGACGAAAAAATATTTGCTTAGTTAATAAAGACCATCTCTGGCCTGTACTTCAGGGACCCTATTTAAGTTAATCTATCATTCCGGGAGGAGAGAGAGAGTCGGTAGACGGAGGAACGAAAAGCATAGAGATGAATTGAGAGAGTTACGAGAGAGAGAGACGAAATAACGAAAAGGAGAGAGAGTGGGGGAGAAAAAGCAGAGGCTATAGAGAAGGAGATGGAGAGAGAGAGAGAAAGTAGGGGGACAGAGGATCGAAAAGCAGAGAGAGAAAGGGCGAGATGGAGGAACGAATAAAGAGAAAGGGAAAGAACAGAAAACAAGAGAAAAAGAAGTGAGAAATATTCAATTTTTCATTTTGCCACTTGATCATCAAGTGTTTATATCTGCAATTTTCCCTATCTCTTGTCATCCAATTAACGGAAAACAACTTTAATTTTGCCAAATCAATTAATTGCGGTGATGAATAGATTAACACGTATAAAAACGAAAATAAGACAGATTTCTAAAATCCAACTCAGATGTTGAAGACATCAAACAGATAGGGATTCGAGCAAGAAGAAAATAATGCAGCCTGATGACTCTTAACAGCATCCGATGATTATTGAGTCTAATGCAAATAAAAAATATGAAATACACACACGATATCGTCTTCTGAAGACCCTGTGTTTTATCATCATTACATTTTTATACAGTCGGACTTATTTCCAGTTTTTTCCCCAGATGTGTGTGTGTGTGTGTGTGTGTGAGATGGGTTTGGTTGGTGTTTTATGACATATAAACATAGGTTATTTAATGCCAAATCATGCTGTATAAGTAAAATTGGCGACTGTAGTTGAGGGCGACTCGAAGGCTCCCTTTTCAATAGCTACTACACCAAAGTGTAAGGGAGGGCGCAACTCCTTTACCTGGATTCGTCCACTTTACCTTATAATGCTGAATGATAAGCAAGGTAGCATCAAGTACCATTTTTGAGTCTTTGGCATGAACGCCGGTCTCCCAGTCCACTGGCGAATGGCCCGTTTATATATATTAGTACAATTTAATGGAGACTCAAACTCGGTTAAGTCGTCTTAATAAATTTACTTCGGCGGAGAATATTATTGCTATACTCTCCGTCTCGTCAGATGACTATTTACATGCTTCTCTCTAGTCGCAGAGTAGCAAATGTGGAGTTACAGTTCATATTCAGAAGATAAAATAAGGTCATTAAAAATAAAATAAAAAATAAGAACCAGAAAAAAAAAAAAAAAAAAAAAAATAGAATAAAAAAATTAAAATTAAAAATAAAAATAAGGTGGAAATCAAATTACAAATTATATCATTCATAGGCGTGATCAGAGGGGGTTATCATGTTATATGCTAGAACGATTAAGAAACAGGAGTGGAATTAATCTACTGGTCAGTCCCTTCTAATTTTGCGTTCTTGTAGTAGTTCCTCCTACTTGACAGGTGTGATTATCTAAACAGACTAAGATCGTTTAACTAATGGCTATCTCATAGAGGATTTACATTTATTCCTAATGTCTGTTAATTAACTCAGCTGTTTCCATCCTAGATATTCCTCTTGTTTCAATAAGGACCGAGATAGTTAAACCAGATAAGGTGGAGACATTTTATATAGTCATGAAGTGTTTTTTTTTAATATTACCCTAAAAATGGTCAAGGGGAATTAACCACTCCAGAATCACAGGCCCTAATTTTTCGATTAATATTCTACGTTCATCTGGCCCTTATCTAACCTTTATCTTTCCCTGTTGTTGGGCTGATCTCTATTAGTCTCTAATACATCTTTATCATTGGCCTTGCGATTATTTATGGATTGGTGTTCTAGTGATTCTCAATCAGGATAATTTAAATTTTACTCTATGTCTGCACGAACTCATTTCTCTCGTTCAACAAAAGTTTTCTATTTTTGAAATTAATTATGCTAATTTTTTCATCTAAGCATAAGTTACATCTACCGTTGAAGCTATTCGCGGTAGATGATTGCCTTATTATTTTCCATTTAATTTGTGGAGATAGCCCCCTATCCTTAAGGTCCCAAAATATTTTGATAAAACAGTCTGGTATCTAAGTTTTGGGTTGGAAAATGAATGCTTGTGGTTGTAATCTCTTTGCTTCCAATTTCCCGCGGAGATTCCTATATAGACTCTCTCCCCGTCCCTTTGCTGTTCCATTGGAGAAATGCATGCCTGGTATACGGCATTTCTCGAATTGCAGCGTCCGCCCAAGGGGCATACTTCTTTATTCCTATAATTACAAGACTCCACGTCTGGGTTCCTATCCCTCGTGATTAGTTCATTGGGTAGCCTCTTGTGGTTGCTTAGTATGTAGTACATATTCTTGGTGCAAGAGTAGCTAATTTTCATTGTATTTCTATTAAAAATTCTACTCAATGGGTTATCTCTATTAAAATGCTTATCTAGGAGGTGTAGGAAGTATTTACCTCTATTAATGTTAGCGAGCCTACAAAATGGCGGATTAAACCAGACTACTTTTCTATTTTTATTCTTTCCCCGTCTTTTTTTTTTGTGACTACTATTATTAATAATTTCATCTACCTTGATGAGTGTGCGGGTCCCACCATTATTATTCTTAACCCTTGAACTGAGGTTCATCGGGGTTAAATATTCCAGTCTACCCTGGAACCCGTTGTCCTTCAGGGCGTCATCATATCTACTCTTGTTTTCCTCGAAAATTTTCTAACATGAGGACAGCTTATTAATTCTTTGGTTCACCACATTGGAGATCTGTCTCAGTACCAATCTTGGGTGATTCGAGGAAACATTTATGTATCTGGGGGCGGAATCGTTCTTACTAAAGGGCTTGAACGTACCATTATTTAAATTTAATGTGACGTCAAGAAAGTCTACTATTTTTAAGTGTGAGGCTATTTGAATTCTTAAACCTAGTAATTTGAAGGCCCTAATAATTTTCTTATGTATACTAGAGGTCTTCGGGCCGTTACTATCTGGAATGTAAATAATTCCGTCATCTTGTTAAAGCCCCACTTGTTCCAAGTTGACAATACGACCCAGCGTATCTAGGATATAAATCCCCACTAAGTCGGCTACCTGAGCCGAATCATAAGCCCCCATGGGGACGTCGAAATTGTCTACGTGACTTTTTACCCAGGTTCTGTGGCTATCGGATAGGACGGATTTCCTACTTGCTAGGATAATTTCTATCTCCTCTTCCGTGATATCCGTATATTCTCTAGCGTGTTTAAGGCTCCTCACTGATAATTCTTTAGTGATGGAAGGGTAGAACTCTATGATGTCGAATTGTACGAAAGTGGACCGCTTTTTATTCTTAATTTTCCTAAACCAATCGATAGTATCCATAGAGTTTTTCCACAAGTTATATTTATGGCTACTCAGCATTCTAGACGTAATCCTTTGTATTACATCTTTTGATACAAAGCCTAGTTCGGTTTTTGTGGGGTTAATTAATCTAGTTTGCTTCTTATCTGGGAAGTTTTTCTTATGATACTTAAATAAAATATAGGCACTTTTTTCTTCCAATTTCCCTAATCTATCAATCATATTGACTTTCTGGGCAAATTTAGCTGTATCCCTGTTGATTTAAGGAATTGTGTCGCAATGGTCTAGTTCATATGATTCTGTGATTTTATCATTAAGGATTCGCTCATATTCATGTGGACTGATCTGGTATATGTTGTTAGATTTATCGGATCTGACCCAGACTTTCCTCGATTTCCTAATGCGCTCTATGTCCTTCCTCATTTTCGCCTGGAATGTGTTTTTAGAGTTCATGTGTATTTTTCGTTGATATTTTTTCCTCATCATTAGACGCCACTCGTAGAGCAATAGCAGTAGTTTCCTGTCTGAACTGTTCGATCCTAACCGTTGATCTATGAAGTTCTTCTGTTCAGCATCTGCCAGTAACGATGTATAATAGGGATGCTAGGGATGGAGAGAGAGAATCTGGGAACTCCATGCAGTCAGAGCGACTTGATGAGATATATACATTTTTCTAAGCGAACAGTTTATAGGCAACATTATTTTTAAGAGTTAGAGCTCATTTGTTTATACACAGTTCAATGATTTTAAGTATTACTATCTAACACTAGTAATTATGTATAGTTTCAAATACGTAATAATAATAATAATCCTTTGTAAATGATTGAACAATTTAATTTAACCCATTGATAGAACCCTAACAGGTACTACCACTCCAGGTCAGAGTATAACCGAGAGTAATGGATATGAAAGTGTTCGCCACGTTTATTTAACTCCAGGAGATGCAATATATATATATATATATATATATATATATATATATATATATATATATATATAGTATTTAGGCAGTAAATATTCTTCTAGTCATATTTCATTAAAGATAACAGAAATATTTAGTGTTGAATTTTTTATAAGCCTTTTTGATGTTTGCGAGCGAGATGTCGCCACAGTGGATGAATTTTTATTATTTAAACAATTATTAAACAGCTTTCAATCTTACTGGCGACATTTCTCTGACGAATATGAAAAGGCTAATAAAAAATTCAACTTAACTTTGCTACCTTTAATATGTTATATCAAATCGAATTCTTTGACACTCTCATCATCCATCGTTGTGGACAGGTCTTAGAGAGAGTATCCTGTATTCGCACGGAGCTGATTTCTTTATGTCCTTGCTCGTTGGTCAACACTAACATTGACATGTGTAGGAGTAGATAAGAGAACTTTCCTTATAAGTTCATCCCTTTTTTCTTCAGCAGTACCTGGCATGTCTTGTCTTGTCTTTATGGTATGACTTGGATAATTTCTGATATGAAAGGTAAGTGGCAGTACAGCAAATAATCATATATATAACTGGGCTATTGTCCAATTGGGTAGAGTGTTCTCCAAAGGCCCGGGAGACAGGGGTTCAATCCCAGGTCAAGTCATACCAAAGACTCAAAAATGGTACTTGATATCTCCTTACTTAACACTCAGTATTATAAGGTCCGTATCAAGAGTAAAGTGGAGCAATCCAAGAAAAGGATTAGCGCCCTTCCCTACTCCTCGGTGTAGTAGCTATTGAAAAGGGAACCTTCGGGTCTCCCTCGACTACGGTCGCCAATATATAAGAAAATGATTTCTATCGTCTGTAAATATAAAAACATGATATAACAAAATATTTCTCAAGGATGTCTATTTAAGATTGCCTGGATGATTGGTTAATATAAACCGACTCATGCAATGTGGGCATAATGTTCAATTATAAATAAACTCATCCGTTGTGCGTGTGTATTGCTTTAAAAAGCGTTTGCATGGTGTTAAGAAAGTTTTAAATTCATAAAAAAACGAATTAAAATCCTAAAAAGCAGATCCCTTCGTTTCGCGTCAATTCCTTTCAGATAATTCTAACTGACAATCGATTTTTGGCTAGAGGAAGTTATCACGGAATGGTGACTAAAGGAAAATCTAGGATGGAGTGAGAGGGAGAAAGCGCTAAAGAATACCCTAAGCCAGCAAAGTTGGTACGGGTAATGGTATTTTCTTTTGCTGGGCCTTGGGGGTTATTAAAGCCGTGTAAGATTGCTTCTGGGTACACAATTCCGGTTTGTATTTTTTTTTATAAGTAATGCTTCCAGAATGGATAGCTGTTGTTCCTTTGTCGAAGTCTTCAGGATGGGAAGAGAAGTGGCCGAAAGGAAATCATTTGTTTGCATACTTAATTTGTTCTATTTGACCCATCGATAGTACACTATCAGGTGCGACCACTCCGGGTCAGAGAGGACCTGGGAGAAGAGTCAATGATGAAGTACTCCGTTTTCCCGGAAATCTCAACGGCTGGAGCCTCTCCATCAGATGTAAATATGTAAATATTTGTAAATATGGCTGCTTATTGTAATCCTACTGGACATTGTTATAGTGGGTATAGTGTTCGCCAATGGCCCGGGGGACCAGGGTTCAATCCCAGGTCGAGTCATACCAAAGACTAAAAAAATGATACTTGATGCTATCTTGTTTAACATTCAGCATTATAAGGTAAGGATCAAGGGTAAAGTGGAGCAATCCAAGGAAAAGAGATTTGCCCTCCCCTCAGTGTAGGGGAGGGCGCTATCGAAAAGGGAGCCTTCGGGTCTCCCTCGACTACGGTTGCCAACCTGACAAGATCAGGGTTCAAGTGTAGGTTATCTAAAATATTTTTTAGGATAGATTAGGGATTAATACAAAATCTCCCTACTCTGCAATTGGTAGAGCAATGATTAATAAGCCTTTTTGACAGATTCTAACATATCTGGCTTCCAGCAAAAATGAACTTCTGAGACTTTAAAATAGTATGAGATATATATATATATATATATATATATATGTGTGTGTGTGTGTGTGTGTGTGCATACAAGCAAAAATCTGAAGACAGATTTTCAGTAAATCACCGGGAAATTAACGATGCCAAAGACTAATATAAGTTAAGACAAATGAAATAATAAATAAAAACTCTAGAAAATAATTCAACCACAAAATATAGCCACGTAAATAATTAGATTGGTATTTCCTGAAGGCCCCACAACCAAGATCATACTTTCCATTATGCCCTACACAACAGTATACAAACTAAAAAAAAATCCCTTGGGAACCACATGATCAGATGACTGCATAGGCAAAAAACCGACCGTTACCAAACGCCGTTGAGAGTCTACGCTTTCCACACACACTCAATTTAAAAACGCTTTTCTTAAATCAAGAAAATGCCCAAATACTCGCTGGTAGAGCAGGATAATATCTGAAAAGAAATTGATATCAATCCAAGTCTTGGAAAAAGAAAACTATAAATTCAAACCATTTCTACCCTGCTTAAAAATTTTCTTTGTGCTACATCCAATCCATCAAGGAGGGGTTGGATACATATACCCCCCGTTTTTGGCCCCCGTGGAGTTGTTCTTCAAGCAGGAAAACACCTTCAAAAAGCCATTTTTTGTGGAAGAAAATGTGCTCCTAATTCTGCACAGATACCTGCGAAACTTATTCCTGAACGTATTAAAAAAACTGGACGAGAAAAAGAAAAGGTCAAATATCGCTGAAAATATTTCATCATAAGTGAAAGGGGATATTTCGAGGGAAACGAGTCTCATTAGGTTGTAGATAAAGCCATAAATCTGTTTTCGGAAGAGTTAAGTTTTCTTTTTGAACACACTCCGTATATATAAATGTTTTTTGTCGCATTAAAATTAGGTCAGAAATACAAATGTAACCTTGAGTGTTAGAATGTATGACTTAAAAAATATATGTGGGGAAAAATATACAGATCCCAAGTGGGTCGTGGAACTCTTTTAGCCTTGAATGCCATTGTCACTATTTATCTGTGAAACTGATCATTTTCACAAAGAGAAAAAGAAATAACTGAAAATCTATTGTGTTAAAATAAATTGGTTTATGGATAGAATAAAGAAGGAAAATGAGGAAAAATACTTTTTTCAGTATTTGTTTAATTCTAACAATGGGTCCACAGAACACACTTTATTTTTTATTTATCACATGGTAAAACGGATACAGGCATTTAGTTGAAAACTGCCAAGTGAAATCATCTGGTGGCTACAGGTTCAATTCCGGCTACAGGTAAATAAGTAATATTTACTATAGCTTAACACGGTCATTGTGAACAGAATTAGAACAATCTGCTCTCCATGGATTAAATAAAGGATTCGGTTCGAAGTTCTGTTTGGGCCCCCGAATTCGACATGAAACACCTGATATAGACCGAAGGGAAGGCATCGGTGGAAATGTTATAGATATAACGAGGAAGATGAAGACAATTGTCCAAATTTTAGGATATGCTTTGGTGATAATTTAAGACCTCACTAATCCGGAAAGACTGAGTGTAAACAGTGTTTTGCAAACTATTTCAAATTTTAAAACTTGAAAATAATAGGGTCTATGTATTTATCCGATCCTTCTGCAAGAGACAGAATGTGACACAAGGTCACTTTCTAAGGAGATTTTGTGGATTGATTTCAACGGCGTCTCAAACTGTCTAGGTTCTTTTTTATTCAGATTTTTAAAAAATTACCAAGAGGCTCTTTAGCCTTGTTCGGCAACCAATTTAGGAGATGGAAAACTTTGAATTCAAACTGCTTTATTTCCTTTAAAAATAAGCCCAGTCGGCGAGGCTTAGAATATGCTGGCTGTGTCCCTTGCAGACTGTGGAGAATCCCCTAATGGCCATTACTTCCAGGTTCACTGATTAGGAGTGGTAGTACCTGTTATGGTCCCATCTATGGGTCAAATAGTTCTGTATACGTATTTGATAGGTCTGGTTTGGTTTCTTTGTTTAATGGCATATCAACATTCGCGGGTTATTTAATGCCAAAGCCATCCTTGTAAAAGAACAGCAGTGGTGCAATCTAACCAATCTCTGGGGAGAATAAGGGGTTTCATGCCTTTTCTAAGGGTATTAGTCTTAAAGTGAATGTAATATCGTGAATGGAGTTTGAACTCGATTACTTCGAGGCTGCAGCCCAGCACTTTAGCCATCACAACCTGAGGACTCCCGCACTCAATTCTACGGGACAATGCGCAAAAAGAAACCCTTAAAATATACAAAAGATTTATAGATGAACTTAGAATGAACTCAATTCTTTTACCTCTTCGTATAAAAATAACCTTAAACGGATTGATGTGCTGTTAAAATCAATTCATTCACTAAGATTCAAAAGCCTACCACAACCTTAAAACGTTACATTTCTGCTTTGACATAACCAAATAGACATTTTCCTACGCTCTTTCCAAAATCTACAACACAATATTAATAGAATATCAACAAAGCCATTGGCTTTTAGGCGGAAAGCATTTTTAACCATTTCTTTTTTGTTAACCTAATTCTGAGTTCTGATAAAAATTCATAAATACTTTATTCTTTGTCGACCAGCATATACCGCCTAACTGTATATTTTATCCAAACCACAGCTAACAATTGAAAGAATTTCTTTAAGGATTTCAGAAATTCACTGGCTCCCCTTAGATTCTTTGGGACCCCGGACTTATGCACTGGCTAAATCACCTTCACATAAGGCTCTACTCCTAGGCTTAAAGTTGAATGATCAATGAGAGGCCTTGATTTTGTTTTATAATGCATTAGTTTGCTCTCAAGATTCTAATGTGGTTTGGTTTGTTTTTATATACGTATAAACAGTTCTATTTCATACAATTCAGTTTAGTACAGGAACAGTTTTTGTTTACACACAGTTAAATGTCAAAACAACTGTATTTCAAACTATTCAGTTTAGCATAGTTACGCAGTTGAATATGTTAAAACAGTCCCATATCAAACATTTCAGTTAAGCTCAAGCACAGTTTACTTCTATTTTACCCATAGATAGGATCCTATCAAGTGTTACCACTCCGGGGCTAGAGTGGACCTGGGAGCGATGGCAATGAAGTATTAGTCCGTATTTCCCAAAGCTCCAGAATTACCGGAGCCTCACCATCAGATTGTTTAGTGTCATATCCAAGACGCCCGTTGGAGGAATCTTAACCCTCTGCAGAGGTGCAGTCGGTGTATTCTGCAGGCCCAGCCGATTGGGCCAAGATGTATTCTGACTGTAAAAAGGTACAGCAAACAGTTTTTTCGACCAATCAGATTAATTTCTGTTTGTGTGTATTTTCTTTATTGACCAATGAAAACGATATCCGGAATAACTAAAACCCTGTCGGTGTGGCTTTGAATACGACAACTATCCAATGCAGCGAGGTACAACCCCCCCCAAAAAGGGGTGTTCCGGGTATGACAAGTAGCGAAGATCCAGTTCTGGAGCTCCGGGGGAGTGTGGAGTCACCCTCATCATTGCTATTACTCTCAGCTTCACTCTGACCGGGAGTGGTAGTACCTGATTGGGTCCCATAGCTCAGGTCAATGAAATCCGTTTAAAAATTAGTCAAATTCAGTATACTTCGTGCTGTTAGCACAGATTTCCCTGGTTCTCTCGCCATTCTAGACTACATCCTGTGTCCGTTCAAAGCTGTTGTTGATAAGTTAGGTCGGCCAATACTTGCATGACTGTATGAAGAGATCCATTGGAGAATGTCGCTGATGAGTTCGTCCTTACTTCTTCAGCAGTATCCCACATGTCTTGTCCGTCTTATATGGATGGTTTTAGAGATGGAAGGTAGGTGGTCGTACAGCTGTCGTTTTATGGGATGTTGCTTCCAGGATTTGCTACGATATAAGCGAGTGCAAATTTTTTGTATTCATAGTTAATCGAAGCTATAAATGTTTACTCAAGATTATTATAATTAGTTACTTGAAACCATATTGCTGCGTGCAATCAAATGGTTTATCAAATTGAAACCATTACTTGAAACCATATTGCTGCGTGCAATCAAATGGTTTATCAAATTGAAACCATTACTTGAAACCATATTGCTGCGTGCAATCAAATGGTTTATCAAATTGAAACCATTACTTGAAACCATATTGCTGCGTGCAATCAAATGGTTTATCAAATTGAAACCATTACTTGAAACCATATTGCTGCGTGCAATTAAATGGTTTATCAAATTGAAACCATTACTTGAAACCATATTGCTGCGTGCAATCAAATGGTTTATCAAATTGAAACCATTACTTGAAACCATATTGCTGCGTGCAATCAAATGGTTTATCAAATTGAAACCATTACTTGAAACCATATTGCTGCGTGCAATCAAATGGTTTATCAAATTGAAACCATTACTTGAAACCATATTGCTGCGTGCAATCAAATGGTTTATCAAATTGAAACCATTACTTGAAACCATATTGCTGCGTGCAATCAAATGGTTTATCAAATTGAAACCATTACTTGAAACCATATTGCTGCGTGCAATCAAATGGTTTATCAAATTGAAACCATTACTTGAAACCATATTGCTGCGTGCAATCAAATGGTTTATCAAATTGAAACCATTACTTGAAACCAAGTTGATATTGGTATTTTTTTTTTTGTTTGTTAGAGTTTTATGGCATATCAACTTTTTGTTATTTAATGCCAAATCCGTTTTTATACAAATAAACAGTACTATTTCAAACAATTCATTCTAGCATAAGTACACAGTTTAATTGTCGAAAACATTTCTATATCAAACTATTCAGTTTATTCAAACAATTCAGTTTTGTATAAGTATATTTTTGTCAAAACAATTCTATTTCAAACAATTCAGTTTAGTGCAAGTACAGTTTCAATGTCAAAAACAGTTCTATTTTAAGCTATTCAGTTTAGCACATAAAAACAGTTCGATTTCAAGCAATTCAGTTTAGCATAAGTATACAGTTTAGTTCTATTTTACCCTTAGAGAGGACACTACCAGGTGCTACCACTCCAAGCCAGAGTGGACCTGGGAGTGATGGCAATGAAGGGGTACTCTGTATACTCTCCAGCACTACTAGAACCTCTCCATCAGATTGTTTAGTGTCATATCCAGAACACTCGTTTGTGGGGTTTACCTCTCTGAAGAGGTGCAGTCGGTGTATTCTACAGCCCCAGCTGGCGGAAAAAATATAGGTATTAGATAGGAATACTTTATGCTACATGACTGTGTGCAAATTATTTGTATTAATAAGTAGTTGAAGCTATGCGTGCAAATTATTTGTATTTGATCGCAGCACTTGATATAAAGTATCTATGTGCAAACAAATTAAAAAGGGTAACGAGGAACACTGGAAATATAGTTGCGATTACAATGAAACATTTACTAATAAATTCAATTTCGGCATTTGATAATCCATCAAGAATTGATATGCCGTTAAATAGAGTAGATAAAGCGAGATGATTGGATTTTTTAGAGGATAGGGGAAGTACACACTCAGTTATCTCGTTTATACTCATATCCTGCATCTATTAAAATTTTTGTGTATAAATATATCTTTTAACATCATTTTCTTAAAGGTTCTGTAGATTTAAAAAAATATTTGAAAAAAAGTACTTGTGAAAGAAAATTTACATTTAATGATAAAATTGATTAGTTAGTTGTTTTTATGGCATATCAACCCTTGTAGGTTATTTAATGCCTAATCCTGTTCACATATCTTAAATATATATGATTTGTAAACGAATAGTTTATAGATGAGTTAATTTGCCGTTTATATAAGAAAGCCCCTGTGAGTGAGTCTAATTACAGGAGAGGGGGAGGAGCCAAGAATAGGGGAGATAACTTTATTTGACATCACGATTTAATATTTCTATTTGACTCATAGATCAGATCCTAACAGATACTACCTCTCCGAGTCTGAGTGGACCTAGGAGTAATGGCAATGACGGAAGAATACTCCACATTTCCCAAAACCTCGCTGTCAGATGGTTTTGTGTCATATCTAGGTCACTCGTTGGGTGGATGAGGATCTTACCTCTCTGTTGAGATGCAGTTGGCGTATTCTACACCCGCTGCTGACTGAGCCGTTAAGGATAAAAGTTAGAATGTTGATATTGAATTAACCAAAAAGGGAAGGAGGAAAATAAACTAAAGTTAAAAATCAAATTAAAAAGAACAGACATATCGTTCGCCAATCAGATTACATTTACAAAATTAAACACTTAACAAAATCTAAAAGTGATAAGATTTCAAGCTGAAAAAAAAAAATAGAATGATTGAAATTTATCAAATAGAATTTTAAAACAAAACAAAACGATCACTCATGAAGCAAAAACCTAAGGAAAAAAGAAAAAAAAAAAAACAAAAAGAGAAAAAAAGAAAAACTTAAGACCTTAAAACAAAACATCCTTGGGTCTAATTTCTTAAAAGGAAATAATTTTTGATATCTTTCGACATTTTAATACAAGATCATTCTTTTTCATCTTGAGGCTGTGTGGGGTGGGGGTACTAGAAGCAGCTACAAACCATAGACTAAAATGGTTAAAGTGAAAAACATTGTCAGGTTGAGACGAGAGAGAAGAGTGTAAGTAGAGATGAGAAAGAGATAGGATAGAAAGAGAGAGAGAGAGAGGAAAGTACAGAGAGGGAAAAGCAGAGAGAGAGAGAGAGAAAAGGACGTGGGGAAGAGAGAAAGTGACTGTGCAAAAGAAGTAAGCATGGAAAGAGAGAGAAAGTGCAGAAAGAGAGGGGGGGGGCTAACACAGAGGCAAAAGGAAAAGCGCAAAGGAAAAGAGCAAGGAGAGAGAGAGAGAGAGAGCAGGAAGAAAAGAGCAACAATTGAGAAATATAAGAGAGAGAGAGAGAGAGAGAGAGAGAGAGAGAGAGAGAGAGAGAGAGAGAGAGAGAGAGACGAAGAGACCAAAAAAGCACGGAAGCAAAAGGAGGAGAGCAGAAGGAAGTAGATATATTGAAAATGTGTGTGTGTGTACAATACGATGAATGTTACCCAGAATTCCTAGTTGATGCAAACAAACTTGAGGCAGAAATCCCATCTTTTATGACAGAACAAGAAGAGAACAGTCTTTCAGAATCTGAAATTTAATTCTGAATTTGACTTGCAGCAACTACTAACACACACACACAAACACACACACAGAAAAAAAAAAGAATAAATTGAAATAGGAAGATTTTTTTAACCAATTCAAAACTTGCAGAGATTCCTTCAAAATGCGATTATTTGTGGGTGGATATGGGGGAGTGATTGTTGTTGATGAAATAAACAACTGGAAGGAAAGAGTTAGATATGTAAATGATAAAAGAAATCCTCTGGAGACTTGTAAAAAGGAACTTTTTTTTTATTTTTTTTTTTACAGAGTTCAATTTGGCACAAGGCTACAAATATGGAGCCCCTCGTGAGAATCGAACTTACTTGCAATTTCTTGCTAGTTTAGTTCATTAACATTTATACCACAAAAAGCGTAAAATTTTACAACATATACATATATATATATATATAGGGTTCAGAAACAAAATTAGGAATATTCTTCAGTAATATTAAACTATTATAAAACAAGATTGATCTTTTAGTGATGTTTGAAGTGAGTATTATTGTTTAGCGAGAGGAAACCATTTTTGTAGCCAGAGTTTTTGTTGTTGGTAAGCGAGGAAAAGTTTGTTTGGTTCAGCGAGGAAGAGGGTGTAACGTATGTGTGTTTACGTTGTGTTGTTTCCTCGCCGAGTGTTGTAAGGCCCTCGCTAATGCTTGTTGGAAATAATAAGGTGGTTGAAGGAGAAGTAAGATGGCGATGGTCGAAAGGTGTTGTTATGAATAGTTTTTATTCGTTTCGCAATTCAGAAGGTGCCATGCGGGGTCGCCAATTTATAGCGGTTTTTAGGATAACACAATGAATTACGAAACTTTTCTTTATCAACACAAAGAAATTTTTTATTTTCAGCTTTGAATATGGTTTGCTTTTGGTGCTGCAAGACTCGTGGAATTTAGGCTTGTTAGTGTTGTAGACGAAATTGCGTAGCGAGATGTGATGGCAGCGTGTGTGCTGGACGTGTGAGGGATGTGTTTAAAGTCACCGTGTAGTTTTGTATCTGGTTTTTGGAGGAGAGTCTGCGATATCTCCATGTTGTCGAGAGCGGAGTTACGCTCGGATCGACATAGCCAATTTTTGGGGGTGACATAAGGTGGTGCCTGTGGAAGGCATGCTAAATGTTTCTAATTTATGTTCAACTGGGATTCCTCGTAAAGAATCCATAAATTAGATGGTTCCCTCGTTGAGTGTCCATGTTGCTGGTGCTGGTGCTGCTATGTTAAAAAGCATCACTAAGCAGGGACGACCAGAGGCACGTCTGTTCTGATCACCGTCTCAAGCCGAAAAGACTGGGTTTGGCCGCTCACCCGTTTTGCTAGCCGGAATGAAGGTCCGGGCTGAATAGGATAAGTCATCCTGATTGGGTGAAATTCAGTGTTGAATTAAATTGCGCGCCAAAACCAAAATACGAGATTTTCCTCTTCTCTACAATCTTAATAAACAACAACAACAAAAAAAAGCTACACCAAAATAAGATAGACACAAAACAGTAAATTTATTTAATTTGGCTACCATTTTTTTTTTCAAGTATTGTATTAACACGCCTTCGAAATGATTTGCATATAGCGTTATCAAGGGGTTTAAGGTCTGGGCTTGATGGAGGCTGTAAGGAAACTCCAATTATTTCGGAATTTTGGTTTTTTGTTTTGGCTAGTTTCGGCGCTAAGCAAATCATAGATTCTTCATCGCGTTCTTTTCTTGCTCACACATAATGGGTGGAATTTTAATGAAAAGTACTTGAATAATAGAGTTAATCATGAAAAATTAAATTCAACACGTTTTCAACAACGGGACTAATCAGATTGAAAAAAAAAAAAAAAAAAAAAAAAAAACGTTGTAAAATTGTTCCATATTCTGAGATATAAGCGAGGTCGGACTCCAGTCGCGTTATTGTTATCGCTTTTGGACAAATACTCTTGGGAAAAGTATGAACCCCTTTATCCCCTCCCCCAGCTATGGGTTAAATAGTACCACTACTGTTCTTTTAGAAACATGGATTTGGCATTAAATAACCCAAGAAGGTTAATATGTCATTAAAAAACAAAACAACTGAATAATATGAAAAATGTAATTAAAATAAACTCCGAAAATTAAAACCGATCTCTGTCCCGTAGACGAAGTTTAGAATATATTGACGGAACCCCTGGCAGAGGATCCCCCCACCAACCAAAGGAAAGGTGTCCGGGGTATGACTCTAAACTACGTATAACGGTGAGTTCTTGAAACCAGGAAAGTGTGAGGTATCCTTAATATTTCTGTTGATAGCGTTCTGTTTTAAATTCGTTCGATGACATCAGCATCTCAGTTTTATCCAACTTTGTTTTTATGTAATTTTGTAATGTTGTAAAAAACTTTAAATAAAAAAAAAAAAAAAACAAAAAAAAAAAAACACTCTTGACATATGCAAATAACCCTTGATGATGGTCTATGAAAGGCCCGAAAGCGCTCGGATCAATTTTGGTAAAATCATCTACCAATTTCAACTAAAAACCAAAGACAATTATTAAGAAACTTGAAAGGATCTTAAAATTATATAGACAAAATGTCTTTATCATTTAATTTGTATTCTTATAAAAGAAGTGTTGTTGTCACCTTCTATCCCGACTATTCAATATTATTACCAAAAGGTAAAATTTTGACTCGTCTACCCACCATACGTTTTATTAAATTATGAATATCTTTTATGCGAAACATTTTCTTTTCATCATTATCTCTCAGAAAATCTGATGAGATTACAAATATTTTCAACAAAGTTAAATGCTGATCCAGGTTCTAAATGTTATCTCAGCATGGATTAATGTTGTTACACTGGTTGCAGTTACCAAGATACATACGCGAAAGAGAAAGAGGTTGTGGCAATTCAAAATTATTTTCATTCTCAAAGACAAATTGCCAAAAATTGAAGAATTCTAGACATGTAATACTCACATAGTAAGTTTGAAACTGGGGAAAATATTGACAAACAAAAATAAAAAAAGGAGTTGGAGCACCAAAAGTGACAACTGCAGTTCAAAACAAACATTTGACGATTGAGAGAAATAAAAGATATGAAATAAATTCTCCAGAGCTAATAGTCGAGCTTAATTCCTCTCGACAGAAACCAGTGTCATTCCCAAAAATGAAAAATCGACTTGGCTCAGGGGAGTGCGTAGTCATCAAGAAACCTATTATGGAGGAAAAATTAGCAGAAAAGAATTTCATAGACAAAACAGAGCACGAAAAATAGAAATTGAAAGAGTGGCAAAATGTATTTTCAACAGATGAGTACAGATTTAAACTCCTTCGTGGTAAAAAGGGAATGTATGTGTGAAGAATGCATGGTTGGTTGGGTTTTAGAGTATACCAACCTTTGTAGGTTTTTTTTAATACCAAATCCATTTTTATACACATAAACAGTTCTATTTCAATTAAGTCAGTTTACCCAAGTACAGTGTGTCAAAAACATTTCTATTTCAAGCTATTCAGTTTAATCAGACAGCTCTATTTCAAACAATTAATTTTTGTGTAAGTATAGTTTTTTGTTTACACAGTTAAATGTCAAAAACATTTCTATTTCAAACAATTCAGTTTAACACAAGTACGCAGTTTTAATATCAAAACAGCCCTATTTCAAGCAAGTCAGTTTAGTATAAGTACACAGTTTAGTTCTATTAGACCCATAGATAGGACCCTATCGGGTGCCACTACTACAAGCCAGAGCTGACCTGGAAGCGATGGCAATGAAGAATTACTCCACATTCCCCAAAGCTTCAGCATAAGTGGAACCTTACCATCAGATTGTTTAGTGTCATATCCAGAACACTCGTTGTGGGGGGTTACCCCTCTGCAGAGAAGCAGCCTGTGTATTCTACAGCCCCAGCCGACTGGGCCTTTCGTTGGTGCGGGGGGAGTCTTACCTCTCTACAGAGGTGCAGTTAGTGTATTTTATAGCCTCAGCTGATTGGGCCATGGATCAACTGGACTGGAAAGTTCGAAGAAAATACTCAAAAAGTGAGTAAGGTTTTTCAGTGCATGATGTAAGCAAAATATGTTGCTGTGAGATTATAGCGGTTCGAGGAATTTGTTTATTTTCCTAACACTATATTTTTTAGGCAACACAAATGAATTACGAAACTTTGCTTTAACAACACAACAACGAAAGTCCTTTATTTGCAGCTTTGAATATGGTTTGCTCTTGGTGCTGCAAGACTCGAGGAGTTTAGGCTTGTTAGTGTTGGAGACGAAATGGCTTAGCGGGATGTTGAGATGGCAGCGTGTTGTTGGACGTGTGAGGGATGTGTTTAAAGTCACCGTGTAGTTTTGTATCTGGTATTTGGAGGAGAGTATGCATTATCTCCATTAATGTGAGCCAGAGGTGAAATGGTAGCTAGTGTGTCGAGAGCGGAGTTATGCTCGGATCGACATAGACAATTTTTGGGGTGACACAAAGTTGAGCCTGTCCGAGGCATGTTGTATGTTTCTAATTTATGTTCAACTGGGATTCCTTGTAAGAAATCCATAAATTAGATGGTTCCCTCGTTGAGTGTCCATGTTGCTGTCAATTTCAAACAATTCATTTTTGCACAAGTACGCAGTTTAGTTTTATTTGAACCATTAGATAGGAACCTATCAGGCACTTACACTTCGGGTCAATTCCCCAAACCTCCAGCATTACTGGAACCTCACCATCACATTGTAAAGTGTCATATACAGGACAGTCGTTAGGAGGGTCTTACCCCTCTGCAGAGAAGCAGTCGGTGTGTTCTACAGCCACTGCCGACTGAGCAAGAAATCTGGATATAGCCTTGTGTTTTATTTACTAAGACAACTGAGAAATACTTTGAGTAAAGAACCTTGTGATTTGCAGCTCAAACTCCCAAACCTAATACTCGTAATCTCAATGCCTACAAACCCTATCCATCCGATTTAAAAATTATTCAAGCTATGGGCAAATAGTAGGACAGACAGTACTTTAGCCTTGGTAAAGTAACCAAGTCTAGAAGAAAAGCACTGAACTTTCAACTAACTTTATTTCACTTAAAAATTGACCTTGTGTCACATACTGCCTGTAGTGGAAGGGTTAGGTAAATATAGTAAGGCAGACTAGCTTCTTTATTCAAGCTTAGGCAACCAATATAGGAGACGGAAACTGAATTCAAACCTGTTTTGCTCCGCTTGAAACTGACTGTGTCACATCCTATCAATGGCAGAGGAAGTGTGTGTGTGTGTGTGTATATATATATATATATATATATATATATAACTTCTTGTCATAGGACTCGATTATATCCTTATTTATGCTTTGTTAAATATTTGTGGCAAAACTTCAGTATCTCTCTTGCAAAGTGTGTTCACAATGTATTAAAACTGAAGCTGTATTTACAAAGACAAATGACCAAAGAATGAATCATTAATTTTCTTAAAAATTGTCCCAATTGCGTTCAACGCACCAATTCCAGTGAGTTTTTATTAGTCAAAGCATCTCTAAAACTTAATTTCATAAAATGTAAAGAGGTATCATTGTATTTATTTTCATGTCCTCCACGTGCATGCATCTTACGTTTGAATCTTTAGTTTTAGCAGATCTAGATCTGGTGAATATTGCTAAATATTTTTTCGAGGGAGTTGCAGATTTTCAAATGTCACCTGCTTGGTGCATGTGATCTTAGGCAAGTGGCAATGGTAGCTCCATCTAGCTAATATCTTACCATTTTGTTTTAGATACAATCATGGCTTAGACCAGTACACATACTGTTATCTGTTGAAACATTCATGACAGGTGAATCTGTAATTGTTACACAGAGAGCTTTTTGAGTTCATTTCCAGTTATGTTGGAGTGATGCTGTTTTGGATAGAAAATTGATACTGCTTTAGGCTGAAAATTTCAGATCCACAGGTTCATTGATTAAAAGAAAGCCTCTTAGAAGACTTCAAACCCCAAAAAATGTCCAGACTGTGAGACAGTGTTGTACAATCTCTTACACGTTCACCCCGTAAACTGATGATTTGGGATTGTTGGATCAAATCGTCTGAAGAATTTTACATATCGATTTGAAGTGTATGACGAATAGAGGCTACCATCATGACATTGTTTTAAAAATAAAATTAATAAAAACAGTAGCTCTTTATTAAAAATAACTTTTTAGTATCAGTACCTTAAGTTTTTTCTTCCACCTTTATAAATATGTTCGGTTCAAGCCGTGATTTTAACTAATGATAAAAAAGAAAAAAGAAAAAAAAAAGGATGGGGAAGGCATAAGCTTGATGAAGCTACTATTGTCACTTACCAAAGCAGAGCAAAGTGTGACAGAGAGAGAGAGAGTGTGTGTGTGCAAGAAAAGTTGAGAGGGAGAGAAAGAAAAGTAAAACAAGAAAAAAAATGTGTATGAGAGAGAGAGAGAGAGAGAGAGAGAGAGTGTGTATGCTCAAGAAAAGCAGAGAGAGAAGCATAGAGCGCGAGAGAGAAAGAAGCAGTGGGGGAGAGAAAGTAGAGCAAGAGAAAATGTGAGAGAGTGTGGGAGTGTATGTCAGAAAAGCAAAGAGAGAGAAAGAGAGATTGAGAGAGAAATAGAGTAGCAGAGAGAAGAAGAGCAAGAAAAATGTGTGTGAGAGAAAGACACTGTTCAAAGAAAAGTGAAGAGAGTGAGAGGAGCTGAGAAGATTGAGAAGAGAAGGCAAAGAGGGATGTTGCGAGGAGAGCGAGATGAGCTTTTTGTTATATGGTTCCTTTATATCTATTTTGACTTTCTTCAACCACTAGACAACAACAAACCTGAGTTTTCCCCTCACACTTATTTAATCAGCAGTGAAACAAGGTGACTAAAAAAGATTTTTGTAAAGTTTTTTTTTTCCGATCTCAGATTATTTAAAAAGAAAAACAAGACATTTCATGTTATTCCAATGAAAAAGACAGAAAGAATAAAAATAAGCAGAGTGAACTTTTTTTATTTTTTTGGTTAATTCTTTAAAAAAACCTTCAAGGCAAATCTAAGTTGAACATGAGATTTTGAAAATATAAAAAAAAAGAAAGAAAAAAAACAAACAAACAAAAAACAAAAACTAAATTGCTGAAAGGGTTTCATTTTCTTTTTCTACTTTTCTGAGATTTGGTTGTTTAAACAAGTTATTCAGTCACACGTCAACTCCTTTCAATGTTTTACTTAGATTTGGAAAATCAAAAGCAGAAAAATATTTCACTCTGTTAGGTGAGAGAGAGAGAGTAATTGACAAAGATATATACATAGAAATTGTAAGTGATTGATGGATACAAAGATAGAAAAAAGCATGAGAGAGAGACCATATGATTAACAAAGTGAAAGAGCCAGTGAGACACAGCAAAATAAGAGCACGTGAGAGAGGCGGGGAGAGACAGCATGTTTGACAAAGCTAAAAAGCATAATTGACAAAATGAGAGATAATGAGCATGATTGATAACGAGAGAAAGGATGCAAGAGAGAGAGACAGAGACAGAGAGAGAGATAGAGCCTAAATTACAGGGAGGCAGATAGGGATTAAAGCATGAATGAGGGAGAGAGAGAAAGGGAGGAAGCATTAATGATAAAGAGAGAGAGCATAAATCACGAATGACAGAGTGAGGGACTGAGAAAAGCATGAATGAGAGAGAGAGAGAGAGAGAGATCATGCATGAATAACAAAAATAGAGAAAAAGCATTTGCAACAAAAAGGCAGAGAGAAAGCATGGTTGAGAAAATAATAGAGAGTGAAAGAAAGCTGGTGGAGAGAGAGAGAGAGTGAGAGAGAGAGTGTATGGAAGATGGGTGGTGCTTGACAAACTACCAAGGAAGGCAATGGAGAGACTACTAAGATACCTAGAGAAAGAAAGTAGGAGGAAGAGACAAGAATTAAAAAAATGAAGAAAAGCCCAGAATTGGAAAAAAAAAGTTAGTATAATTTCTCGATTTTGTTTTTAGTAAAAATAAATGAACTCCCCTGAAAAAAAAGATCAGCATTCAAAATAACCAACTGAGAAGGACTTTTTTTTTCTCCTCTCTGCACTGCTCTTACACAAACATTAGGAAATGTTAAATAGTATTCTGAACAGAACCTGGCAACCTCTCTTTTACCCCTACCACCATATCCATTGATCTCTTCCTGGCTTTCAGAATGAACACTAATGCTCATATATCTCACAAAAATTCTAAATGTTTTTATATATTTGTATGCAACTGTATGCAAGCATTTTACAGGAAGATCTTTATTAGAGCATTACATATAAAATGCACTCAGAGAATAAAGCAGTTTTCAGAATGAAATGATAATTTTGTTGGGTTTACATATTGTTTTGAATATCATTCATTGGAACTACCCAAGCATTCTCATGCTGTTTTGAGCAGAACCCTTAAAAAAGCAGCTGTATAGCCACTCAAGTCCTATCTCAAAGACCATCCAAGGCTGTTTGGTTGTTTGGGTTTTATGGCATTGTAGGTTATTTAATGCCAAATCCATTTTTATACAAATTAACAATTCTATTTAAAACAATTCAGTTTAGCACAAGTACACAGTTTAATTGTTGAAAACATTTCTATTTCAAGCTATTCAGTTTAGCGTAAGTACAGTTTCAATGTCAAAAACAGTTCCATTTCAAACAATTCAGTTTAGCATAAGTACACAGTTTAGTTCTATTTAACCCATAGATAAAAACCCTTTCAGTTGTTACCACTCAAAGCCAAAGTGGACGTAGGAGCGATGGCAATGAAGGGGTACTTCACATTCCCCAAATCTCCAGCAATACTGGAACCTCACTATCAGATTGTTTAATGCCATATCCAGGACACTTATTGAGGTGGGGTTCTTACTCCTCTGCAGAGGTACCGTCAGTGAATTCTACAGCCCCAGCTGACTGGGCAAAATGACCATTCAAGTAAAACAAAGACATGCCGAACACTGATAAAGAAGTAAGAATGAACACAAAAGTGATGTTCTCCAATGGACTTTGGCACATATGCATACAAGTGTTGGCTGACCAGCTAAAACTTACATTCATCAACTTTGTACAGACACTGGGTGCCATCTAGAGGATTTGCCAATAGGAACAGATAACAAAAGAGTCAATGGAATCAATGCTGTTAGTTCAAGTAGATCATATATTACTCAAATCCTTATATTTCTATGTAATCATCAGCTAGCAAAGAGAGCACATCATAGGCATAATTTTGATAGAGCAATACATTTACTATTGTCTTCCCTGGGAGGCATGGTGAGTGTAACATTTGTCATTGAAAAAGAAATTGGAGTCCAAAGTTCAAATCCAGGATAAGGCTGTTTGCATTTCATTTTGCACCAGTGCCCTTTGAAAAAGCTTTAAACCCTCTCTTCCATGTTAGCCTTGGCCAAACATTAGGGCAGATTGGATTCTTTAGACTTGGCAAGCTAACTCATCAAGGAGAAGAAAAACTAAATTCAAACCAGCTTTACTCAGCTTAAAAATTTACACATGTCACAAGCTGCCTGTGGCAGAGGAGTTTGGTCAATACAATGATCTTACAGAGAATAAAGGAATTTCTATGTGTCAGGTTTTTTTTTGGTTTAAGGGCAGATCAACCCTTAAGGGTTACTTCTATTATGTGTGTGTGACTTGAAAGAGAATAATTAGCAAGTAACTGTTTTTAAATGAGTTAGAGTTCATTTGTTTGCACACAGTTCAATTGTTTAAAGTATTACTATTTAACGTAATTTTATTTATCAAGGATTCTTATTAATTACCAACAACTTTCACACTGCTGTATGGTTTCAAATAACTTAATAATAATCCCTAGTAAAAATTAGTTTTCAGTTCAATTTTCAACTGAATAGTAATTTTGGAGGCTCTTGCATTTGCATTGAAATTTAATCTTTTTATCATCATCATTCTTGATATAATGAAGGTGATGATGAAATGCAAATTAGCATATTTCAATCCTTCCAGAATAGAAGTAGCATTATCATCATGAACAGCTGTTATGACTACAATTTAAAAACTCCATTGGCCTAATCAACTGGAACAATAGAATATGCCAACTGCTTCTTTGCAGTAGTAAGAGCCCACAGCAAGTGTTCTAGATATGATATGAAACTGTATTTGATGGGGAGGCTTCAGTCCAGGTGCTTTGGGAAATGTGAATTACTCTTTTATTACCATTACTCCTAGGATTACTCTGTCCTGGAGGAGTAATACCTGTTAGCGTCCCATGTATTGGTCAAACAGAAATATTTAATCTCTTTTATACTTGAAACCATTTAACTGTGTGCAAACAAATGACTGATGTTAAATTATTAGTTTTACATAGCAATACTTGGAACCATGTAACTGTGTGCTAACAAATGAATAATATTAATAGAATTATTAGTGTTTGATAGCAATACTTGAAACTATTCAACTCTGTGCAAACAAATGTGCTCTAGCTCATTTAGAAATGTTACCTACAAATTATTTGTTTACAAGTCATATATACATACATGTAGAAAAAGGTAAAAATGGAAGAAAGATATATATGTTTGGTGGTTTGTTTATAGTGCCAATGTGTTTTGGTAGTGCCAGGAGTGGCAGTACTGGCTTGAGCTACCAAAACTGTGTTATCACCCCTGGTTGGTTGCTGATGATGACAGGGTATCGCACGTGCTTTCACACGTTGTATGATGAAAAAAAAAATACACATATATGTTTGGTGGTTTGTTTATAGTGCCAATGTGTTTGGACTTCAAAGTTTTGGTCTGAATACCAAAGATATTTTCTCAAAATTATTTTTTTGTATAAGAAATGACAATTTTTTTGATTCAGTGGCCAATAGATGTTATGTGAAAAACGGAATACCAAACATAACATCTTCAAACCTTGATGAAGACTTTCAAATTATCGGTTATAATCATTTCTTATACAAAAAAAATAAATTTGATAAACTATTTTTGTATTCAGATAAAACCCTGAAGTCAAAACACACAATGAACAAGCCATCAAACATATCTTTCTTCCGTTTTTACCTTTTTCTATACACATTCTGTCAGATTCAGTTTGCTTTTTCTCACACGTGTGTGTGTGTATATATATGTCTCAACATGATTTGGCATCAAATAACCTACATGGACTGATGTGGTCTAAAACACAACCAACCAACCTATCCAGTTTTGATAATTTTCTAACAAATTTATTTAGCCCAGAGATGGGACCCTAACAGGTACTATCATCTTGGCTCTGAGTGGCACTAGAAGTAATGAAGGAGTATTTTTTTTCCTCAGAGCTAAAGCCTGACCACTCAATGCAGTCATACCCAGAACTCTAATATTTTTTTTTTTTTGTGAGGTGAGTTGTGTTTTACCTCTTTGCAGGTAATATAGAGTCAATGTATTCTAAACTTTACCACTAACATTACACATTTTTACTAGTATTTTCTTTCCATACTTTAGTTACCCTAGCCCGCACATTTTTTCTCTGACAGCATAGCATGTAAAGTGTTTAAAAATACAAAAAGAAAAAAAATATATATTCAAATTCATGTCGGTTGTCATAGTCACAAGATTTGGGCTATTTTTGAAATCAGGAATTATCATTAGACACTGATCTAGTCATACTAGTGTCCTTATGTTGACTGTTATGGTCACAAGTTACACCAAGTTTCTGCTGTATTAAAATTAAAGTGGGGAATGGTTTGGTTTAGTGTATTTTGTTTAATGGCACAAAAATGTTCATGGGTTATTTAATGCTGAAACCATCTTTGTAGAAAAACAGTCATGATATGATTTAACTCATAGCTAGAGGAGAAAGGGATTTCATTCTTTTCCCAAGGGTGGTTGTCTAAAAGTGAAAGTAACAGCCCAACCGAGTCCAAACTTGCTTCCTTTGAAGCCACAGTCTAGAATTTTAGCCTTCATACTGCGGGGACTCATCCAAGTAGAGTATGAAAGTCCGAATACATCAGTCTATCTTTAAGATATGACTATTACAAATTTTTTGTTAAAAGACAACTTTACAAAAAAAAAAAAAACATGAATTACATGACTAGATAAAAAAACTTTCCATCTTTTTATTCTAGTCTTTTTTTGAGCCATTTACAGTTGCATATTTCAAAACCAACAATCATTTAAAGAAAAAAAAAAAAAAAAGAAAAAAAACCCTAAATGATAAAAAAAAAAAAAAAAAAAAAAAAAATTACTAACCTAGATTTTTATGGTTGTTCAAACATTAAAATGCACAATTATTCAGTTTTAGGAAACATAAATATTCCAAAACATTTTAAAAATTTTTAAATGAAAAAAAAAAAAAAAAAAAAAAATCAAAGAAAAATAAATCATTTTTAGTCTTTTCCACAATTTTTTTTTCTTTTCTGGCAAAAAAGCTCTTTTCTTCCTCAGCAACAAAAGAGCTCCATTCAAATGGCAATGGTAGAAAATTGTCAATATATTTCTTTAAATGTATTTTTCATGATTCTAAAATGGTTTGTGCAACTAAGATTTCAGTATGCAACATTTTTAGCAGCACCTCCCTCATTTGATAGATTTGGCAAAATAAAATGTTCTTACGTTGTTATTTCCACCTTTCCACTCCTGAATTAGACTAAGATAAGGAAATGCTCATTTTGATTCCAGTCATTGCTTTTCAGTGGTTAGTAAGGGTTAATTCAGATGTTTATTTAAACAAACCACATTGTATGAGGGCGAGTCAAATTTTTGGCAAAATTTTATTACTTGTTACAAGATGGATACTAACTAAATGTATGGAGAAAAAGCTTGATGGCAATCACACAAGAATGCTATGAGCAATATTGAACAAGTCCTGGAAGCAACAACCCACAAAACAGCAGCTGTACGGCCACCTACCACCCATCACGAAAACTATTCAAGTTAGATGAATCAGACATGTCGGACACTGCTGGAAAAGTGGGGACGAACTCATAAGCAACATGGATGAGCAAAGGCAGAATGATTAGCTAGAACCCATATACAACAGCTTTGTGCTGATACAGGATGCTGCCTTAAAAACCTACCAGGAGTGATGGATGATAGTGATGGGTAGTGAGAGATGGTCCCGGAGATCTGTGCTGGTGGTGCAACATGATGATATTCATATTGTATACCTTGCCAGCAAGGTTGAGTAAATTACTTGTAAGTTTGCAATGCCTACCTCATGTGATCAAAGCAGTTAATGCTAGATCTTCAGAAATGAAGTCTCACCATCTGATACAGTAGTTGTATTCCCAAGAAACTCTTTTTTGAAAGGAGTCTTACCCTTCTGCAGGGAGTTTCAGTGAGTATAATCTATTCCTATTTTGTTTGAGAACATCTCTGAACCTTTTAAAATAAGATACCTTGCCTTTTCTTAACCAGGTATTGACTAACCATTTAACAAATAAATTATGACACAAAATTCAAAGAAAGACTGAAGTATCACTGTACACAAAAACATAGAAAGTTTTTGATTGAGAGCTTTCCCCCTTAGGTGTGGTGGGGGAACAAGAAAAAGTAAGTTTTATTTAAAACAAATCTGTAAAGAAAATTATACAAAACCCTTTTAGGACATAAAGTCCCAGAAGTATTATTTATTTGCCTGGTTGGTTTTATAGCAGAGACATTTGCTGCCTTATTTAATGATAACGGCAACTTTTAAATTAAAAAAAAAATTATTTAAAAAAATGTTTTTTGCAAATGATTATATAGTTTCCAGTAACTAATAATAAACCTTTGCTAAACAATTATTACTTTAAGCATATGTTCTTAATTCTAATAATAAATACCAAACTATATTAGTTGTTGGAGTTTCTGAGACAAAACTTGATTTTCATGATTCAGGGATTTTGGACTATAGTCGTCATATTTAGTGATATATTCACAATGTTTCAGCCAATATGTCCTCCAGCCTTCTACCAGTGTTACTTGTCGAACTCAAGAGCCTACATGAAACTTCAAACTACGTCCTTTATTTAATCCTCGAGGGTTGCTTGCTCTGATTCCATTAACCATAACTGGGTACAAGTGTTAAATATTCCTGTATTGTTATTTAACTGTAGGTTGCAGGTTCAATCATGACTGCAGGCAAGTAACAATAATTAAGTTAATTTCTAATTTAGAGAGTTTCCTTTTTAGTTGGTGGATTGTGTTTTATTGCACATCAACCCTTGTAGGTTATTTAATACCAAATCCTATTTATACACATCAAATATAATATGAAAACAAATAGTTTGTAGGTAACAATTTTAAATTAGAGCTCATTTTTTTGGCACATAGTTAAATGGTTGGCAGTATTGCTATTTAACACTAGTAATTCAACATTATTCATTAGTTTGCACACAGTTAAATGGCTCCAAGAATTGCTTTATAATACTAATGATTTAACATCAGTAATTTGTTAGTACACAGTTAAATGGTTTCAAGTATAGAAAAGGATTAAATATTTCCATTTAACCCATTGATGAGACCCTAACCAGTATCAGTTCTCTGGTTGAGAGTGGGCCTGGGAGTGATGGCAATATAGGGGTACTTCATTTAAATTGTTTGATGTCATATACAGGAAACTTGTTGAGGTGGGGTCTTAACCCTTTGAAGAGATGCAGTTGGCATATTCTACAGCCCTAGTAAACTGGGCTAATTTTCCTTTTTAGGAACAAGAGAAGTAGATTAAATATTTAGTGTGTTTGGTTGGTTTTATAATGTCAACCCTTATTGATTTTTAATGCCAAAATTAAGTTTTGTTTTTGCAAATGATTATATCATTGTAAGTACCTAATTAGTAGATAAAGCTTCAAACAATTATTCTTAATTTGGTTTAGTTTTATGACACATCAACCATTGAAGGTTATTTAATGCCAAATCATTAAAAATAAATGATTTGCAAACATTTTCTTGATAACGTTTTAAACAAACCTAACCTCATTCTTTTACACCCAGTTAAATGCTTTCAAGTATTGCTTTGTATTACGAACTATTCAATTCAACATCAGTTATTTGTTTATACACAGTTAAATGATCCAACAGTTCTATTTCTAACAATTTCATATGGCATGAGTCATTTGTTTGCTCACAGTTTAAATGTCTAACAGTCCTATTTGACCCAAATATAAGACCTTGTCAGGTTCCACCAAATTGGGTTATAGTGGACCTGGAAGCAATGGCAGTGAAGGGTTACTCTACATTCCCCCAAGCCCCAAGACTGGAGCCTTGTTTCGAGTTTGGGTGAGAGAAAATACAGATCCTTCTGAGTGGATGACTTATTCCCTGAGCTGAGCTTCATCTATTTGTACAATGGGCATAACTTGCTTGAAGGGCAAATTGAATTTGTGGTAAAAGTTTTTTTTATTTCAAAAATTGGGAGGAAAGTTCAAGGAGACTTTGCTTAAACAACTTTTAAGTTCTATGTTTACACAATTTGTGGAAGAAAATCAAATCTAAAATTTCATGACATTTCTTTTTTTTTTCCTAACCTTTTTTCCCTCCCTTCACTGCTTTTGAAAGAAGATTTTTGATAGTTGCATCAACTTCCACGAACTTGCTGAAACTATTTCTATCTGGTCACCAAAGGAATGCATGTCAGTGATTTTTAAAGTAAAAATCAAACTGCAATTCCAAAGTTACTACTATTGGTTAATCTTCATGGTATAAGCCATAAACAGCTTCCTGTCAGAGACATATAGCAAGTTGATATTGCATTCTGGGAAAATGGCCCAGTCAGCTGGGGCTGTAGAATACACTCACTGCATCTCTGCTGATGGGTAAAACTCCCCTGATGAGTGTCCTGTATATGGTACTAAACAATCAGATGGTGAGGCTTCAGTAATGCTGGAGCTTTGGGGAATGCAGGGCACCTCTTCATTTCCATCACTCTCAGGTCCACTTGAACCTGGAGTGGTAGCACCTGATAGGATCCTATCTATGGGTCAAATAGAAGTTTGATATTTAAATTGTGTACTTATGCTAAAATGAGTTGATTGATCATTTCATTTTGTGTAAACAAAGGACCGATGTTTAATTGAATTGCTAGCGTTAAATAGCAATACTTGAAAACATTAAACTAGGTGCAAATAAATGATTAATGGTAAATAGATTAATTCGTATTGAGAAAAATAAGTGAAAGCATCCGTGTAACCCCCCCCCAAAAAAAACGAAAGAAAATGAGTTCAGGCTTGTTTAAAAATGTTATCTTTCAAGTGTGTTAAGAAATTATATATATAAAAAGGATTTCCCATTAAATAATGTAGAATGGTTGATATGCCATAAAACCAAACCAAACTAAACAAATTCTGGGAAAAAGAAATCTTCCAATTCCTATAAATAACAAAACCATTGTTGATCACTTGAGTTTGAATTTCAAACAGCAGGCTGCATCCATCATGTGGCAGTAAATGGTAAAAACTGGACATTGACTCAGGAAACTCACAAATGGTTGTTCAAAGTTTATTCTCCGATTTTTTTTATTATGTTGAACAAAAATGCTTTTGCTCATCCATTTATTCTGTTTCTTACTTTTCTCCAGTGTCTTTAACAGTCTCCCAAGAAATTAAAATCTGCTTTCATGAGGAGTATTTTTAAGAGATAGAAATACATCAAGAAAGCAAAGCTTTAAAATTTATTAAATTATATCCAAAACAAAAATGTGTTTTGCATTGTTTTGAATGTTGAATAAGAAAATTGATAGATTTTAAACAAAAATCATAATCACGGCACACATGCAGCATGGGCTTCCCTGACTCTTGTGGCATCTGTGTTTATTGGCCATTACTCCTAATAGTTCTTCTAGATTATGTCCAGTGTCTTCAAAGAGATGATGTTTTTAATTTTTTCCTGGTCAACCAACATTTTCATGTCCATATGTTGGAATCCCTAAGAGAACATTGCTTATGAGTTAGTTCTTACTTCTTCAACAGTACTCCAATTATCTTATTCATTTTACTTATATGGTTTATAAGATAAGAGGCAGGTGGCTATACACCTGCTGTTTTGTAGAGTGGTGCACATTTTTTTCTTGTGTAAATTCCACCTAGTTTTTTCTATGTGTTTTGTCCGTATCAATGTGGTTTTAACATTTATTGGATAAGTTTAGTTATTGTTTTAAAATTTTTTTGTAATGGTTAATGAGCTAGACTAGCAGATGAGCGAATTTCATCGAATTTAACTATCCCTACCAAAGTGAAGGATGACACAAAGATAGTTTATCATGGGAGATCTACAAAAGAAGTGATCCTCTTATGTCTGTTTGGATTTTATGGAATATCAACCATTGTAGATTATTTGTAAAAGGATGGATATGACATTAACTAAACAGTTCTATTTTAAACAATTCATTTTAGTATAAGTACACAACTTAATATTCAAAAACATTTCTATTTCAAGCAATTTATTTTAGTCAAACGGCTCTCATTAAAACAGTTCAGTTTGGTATAGTTCTTGTTTACACACAGTTAAATGTCACAACGAATGTGAAAATAGTTCTATTTCAAGCAACTCAGTTTAGTATAAGTACACAGTTCAGTTCTATTTAACCCATAGATAGGACCCTATCAAGTGCTACCACTTTGGGGAAGAGTGGACCTTGGAGCAATGGCAATGAAGTGGTACTCGACATTCCACAAAGCTCCAGCATTACTGGAACCTCACCATCAGATTTTTTCAGGTCATATCCAGGACATTTGTAGGAGGAAATATTACCACTCTGCGAAGAACCAGCTGGTGTATTCTACAGCCCCAGCCAACTGGGCAATATAAGGTATCAAGTATTTGTTTTTAATACTATGTGTACCAGCTAAAAAGTTCATAAGATAGCAAAGATACTCTAATGAAATGTGACTAAATGATAATTATTTTTCAATAGAGTCCCCTTTGTTGTTCATAAACTTCTCCCATCAGTGTTTCAGTGCAGGGAGCATATTGACATAAGAGCCAACAACAGCAGATACATCATTTGGATTTTTCAGCCCACCCACATAATCTTCAGAGACATCTATTTGACCCACAGAGAGGAAATTAACAGGTATTACCACAAGGGGGGAGAGGGAACCTGGAAGTAATGGCTATGTAAGGTTACTAAAGACAACCCAGAGCTCCAAAAGTGTGACCTAAACATAACAAACACAAAATACATATGTATATAATACGAACACACACAAATATGAATATAATTTTTCATATGTACACAAAAATATACATGCACACTAAGATACATGAATACATATGCATAAAATGCATGAACATCATTATGTTGCACCAGCAGGATGGATATCCCAGACCGATGCTCACCACCATTGGCTATTGTCCATTGCTCGCGGCAGGTCTTCATGGTTACATCCTGTATCTGCACAGAGGGGCTGCATGTAGGTCCTAGCTGGTGGTTGTGACTTTGCTTGCCCATACTGAACAAATATTATATATATATATATATATATATATATATATATATATATACATATTATACACACACTCACACACAAAAAAACATTATATATACACATACACACACAGAGAAACAAACATACATATTCATGAGACCCTTTTTGGGAAGATGTTTATGTTTCTACAGGGAAGTTCAGTTTGGATATTGTAAGCCCCACTGACAGGGTAGTTAAACAGGAGAATTCTATTTTGATTGTGTGCTACTTTAAACTTGCCTTGTGCCACAAGTAAGTTAAGAGTAATGGATAAAAACCGCAAGTACCTAAGATGGCAAACATTTTATCTTTTTATATATTTTTTTTTTTTAATCGGATTTGTAAAAAAAAATTTTTGTAAATCTAATTAAATTTCAATTATTATTCTTGGCCTCCCCCAACCCATTTTCTCTCATTAACGCTTAGCATTAAATTTTTATCAGGTGCTCTCAAAAAGCATTAGGCCTCCTTTCACTTCACCATCACTTCCAGATCTGCTTCATGTAATCAATATCCACATCGAATTTCTCAAGATCATGATCTACATTTTCAAGTCAAACAAAGCTATTTATATCCGAACAATGTAACACATCACATTTAACGAAATTAGGTAGTCAAATAAGCTGCATTTTATGCACAAGTTTACAATGAGTACTTGGTGATAAAAG
>CAUZXS010006715.1:102500-202500 GCA_963585895.1 Sepioteuthis lessoniana | reverse complement strand
TGCTAGTGTTCTGCAAGAAGATACATTAACCCCATATCTGCCTAGACTATTTACTTCGAACATTGATAGATATAATGAAAGAAGATGGCTTTACACTAAAAAAGTCAAGAAGCAGATGATACTGCACAGATACTGTTATGGACACAGACTGCTCAGATGACATAGCACCCCTGGCAAATACAAAAAGGAGACACCTCCACTTTAAATAGTGATTCTCTGAAATTAGTTGACAAGTTCATGTACCTTGGTACCAGTGTTTCATCTCCTGAAAATGATATCAATATTCACCTAGTGAAGCCATGGATTTGCTATCAGTAGATTATCAATCCTATGGAAGTCTGACCTATCTGACAAAATAGAATGGAATTTCTTCTAAGCAGCAGTTGTTACTTCTATATCAATACACCACGTGAATGCTGACAAAGCATGTAGAAAAAAAGCAAGACGAGAACTGCACAAGAATGCTATGAATAAATCCTGGAAGCAACATCCCACTAAACAGCTGTTTTACAGCCTCCTATCTCCAAGACCATCCAAATTAGACCAACAAGACCTACTGGACACTTGAAGCAAGGATGATCTCAAGCAACATTCTTTTGTGAACCCTTTCACATGTACATACCAGTGTTGGTTAACCTGCAAGAACTTACTTCAACTCTATGGACAATAGATGTAGTTTGGAGAACCTGTTAGGAGCAATAGATAATAGAGATGAATGGAGGAAGCATGACTAAAACTAAAATTTATTGCAAAAACATTTTAAATCAGTAAAATGCAGTCCTCTGAATTTTTCTGCAGAGGAACATCATAATGTTTCAACTATAAAATAAAAATCTTATTTTAAAATTGAATTAGTGTGTGTTTGTGTACATATGTATATTTTGTTAATTATAATTAAATTAATTTTAACCTTTTAGTAGTTACTAATGGAGCTATGTAAGTTCAATATATCTAATTTTTATATTCAATAACTTCCATTTTTATTTTTCAGTCATTTCTTAACTACTTTGTCGGATATCATTATCCTATATATATATATATATATATCATTGCATTTTTTATATTTGAGATTATTATTATTATTGTTGTTGTTGTTGTTGTTTTAATTAACCAGAGTTGGAAAATAGAATGTTTTGTAAAATAGAAATGCAGGAGAAAAGATGTTTTCAATATAATTAGACTTTATTTGGAATTATTGATGTGGAAAAAAAACCCTTTTTATTCTGATTTGTTTCTCCATCAATTCAAATGCTTCACTATTCACCATATTCTCTTTGCAATCCGTTGATATTGATATGTATTGATGCTTTTAAAGATATTCTTAAGATCTTTTTTTTTATATATTTTGAAAGTCTTTTTTCGCTGATGTTTTTTAATATCTTTTTTATCTTTATATGTATCAGTATTTTGATTGGTAGTTCCACTTGGAGGCAAAATTAAGAAATGTTAACAAGATATGCTGCTGTCTTGCTGATATATAACTAGTATTTGATTTTTTTTTTTTTTTTTTTTTTTTTATATACATAAAAATTTTAATTAAGCAATGAGTTTATTTCAGGGTTTTAGTTTATTTCATCCATTTTCTTATCCCATTGCTGGACTCCAGCCTTCCCTAAGGTCTGTAAAACCTAATTTAATGTGGTGTTGGTAGTAATGGCTCATGTGTTGAATTAAGAGTTTTCTTTTTCCTAGATGGGTTGTCCTTACAAGGCTTCAGATTCCAGTCTGCCCTATTATTTAACTGTTGCTGAAGGAAAAAGAGATAGCTTTATTTTTCCATTTTCCTCCATAATGGCAATTATATCATTCACACTTGCTTTAGTGCTTGACTACTGACAATCTTGTTGCAATCCTGTTTCATAAAATAATTTGCAGTACCTTTATATTATACAAACACTATCACACACAAAGATGTATGCCTCAAGCAAATTTTATAAAAAGTTCATTTTCTTCTCAACTTAAGACAGCAAGATTTTATTATTTCTTGGAAAACATGATGCAACAGATATTATTAGGTATTATTTATTATCAAACTCAAACTAAAAACAGGACTATAAGTCTGAAGATAAGTTTATAGATATTTATACAATTATATTTTTTGTTACAGTTCTGTAGAGTTTGATAATAAATAATACCTAATAATAATAAATGTATCATGTTTCACTAAGGAGGTGCCCGTGGTGTAATGGTTATTGTCGTAGGAAATGGACACGGCGACACGAGTTCAAATCCTGGACGAGGCTGATGGCATTTCACATAGCACTAATACCCTTGGAAAAGGTATGAATCCAATTATTCTCCCTCCAGCTATGGGTAAATAGTAGGACAGACTGGGTTCTTCAGCCTTGGTGAGGCAACTAGTCTAGGAGAAGGAGAACTCTGAATTCAAACCTGTTAAACTCCGCTTAAAAAAATTGACCTTGTGTCATATCCTGCCTGAGTGGAGGGGTGGGTAAATAGGATCATGTTTCACTAGAAACTATAAAATGCTGGTATCTTTTGGTTTGGAAGAAAATTAACTCTTAAAAAAAAATTGGTGGTGCGAGGTGTACTTTTAATACTTGTTTTAAATCCTAACCACTGACAATCCTTTTTTTGTTTGATTTTTTTTTTTTTAAGAAGTAAGTAAAGTTGGTGACCTTAGTCAAGGGTGACCCAAAGGCTTCCTTTTCTATAGCTATGACACCAAGGTGTAGGAGAGGGCACTACTCCTTTCCCTGGATTGCTCCACTTTACCCTTGATCCCCACCTTATAATGCTGAGTGTTAAGCAAGGTGGCATCAAGTGCCATTTTTTTGAGTCTTTGGTATGACTTGACTTGGGATTGAACCCAGGTCTCCCGAACCATTGGTGAACACTCTACTCATATTAGGCCAATGACTGTCATACCAAAGACTTAAAAATGGTACTTGATACCTCCTTGCTTAGGACTCAGCATTATAAGGTACATATCAAGGGTTAAATGAAGCAATCCAAGTAAAGGAGTAGAACCCTCCCTTATACCTCGGTGTTGTAGCTACTGAAAAGGGAGCCTTTGGGCTGCCCTCGACTATTGTCGCCAACTTAACTTTTTTTTTTAAAAATAACAATAATAAGAAAACTATTTAAATGCATTTTTTTAGTAAACTAATCAGTGGATCTTATAATTCACCAAATGCCTGCTCATCAGTACTGCTAAGGCTCTACCATTTCTGGTTCAGTTTCTCCCAAATTTTCAGAAATTGTTAGTTTTGCCAAGAAAGGTTTCAAACTGTACAAAGAGATCTGGCTCAAAGTGGTTTTTAGGTGAGATTTGTCTCCACATTTATGTCTTAGTGTCTACATCACCTTAAAAGGGTGTTTGTCTCATACCTTGTTTTGCTTAACCTGCTTTTTTTGGTAATAATTAAGAGAGGTAGATGACTCATGCTCACTCGCTCTCTCTCTTGTTTACTCTGTGTGTGTGTATGTGTGTGTGTATTATGCCAGTGTGAAGCTGATAAGATGGAATTCATTTCTTTTCAATCACTGCTTAACTCAAAAAAGTCTTATAAACTCGATTGAAAAAAAAAGGTTAGTTTAATACTACCTCTACATGTCTAGAAAACAATTCAAATTAAATATTTATTTGTAATATTCATTTAATTTAATTTTTTAAGGGTATCTGAGATCTCTGAATGAATCCAAAGCTGTCTTCCATACACCACTCTCAATGTAAACAAAGCAGTAATCCATAGTAAATGATAAAAACAAATATAACATCCTCTAAATACAAATAAGTAAAAGTAAAGTTGGCGGCCGTAGTCGAGAGTGACCCGAAGGATCCTTTTTCAATAGCTACTACACCAAGGTGTAGGGGAGGGTGCTACTCCTTTCTCAGGATTGTCCCACTTTACCCATACCTTATAATGCTGAGTGTTAGGCAAGGAGGCATCAAGTACCATTTTTTAAGTCTTTGGTATGACTCGGCCTGGGATTGAACTCGGGTCTCCTGGGCTATTTGCAAACACTTTAACCATTATGCCAATGTCATCCTTCTCGGTTGGTTTAGGGTCTTTTCTGCATGCTTTGTGTATATATATATATATATATATATATATATATATATATATTTCTCTTAGCTGATAGTCCATATTAACCCCCAAATGGGTTATTTTTGTTTATAGTGGTAAAGGCTTGTGTAGAGCCAGAAACATTTTTTGGATGAACTGAAAATACAGAACAATAGTGTACTAATATCATCATCATCATCATGTCGTGCGGCTAGCACGGATATCCCTGACCCTCTCTCTCCACGTCACCCTATCATTCATCGTCTTCAGGGTTACATCCCGTATCATATAGCTGCTGTATGTATGTTCGAGCTGGCCATCCTGCTTTTGATTGGCCATATGCGGGGGTCCACAGGAGTACATCACTTATGATCTCGTCCTTGCTTCTCCAGCAGTGTCCGGCATGTCTGTTTTGTCTAGCTCGTATAGTTTTCGTGATAGGTGGTAGGTGACCATATAGTTGGTGCCTTGTGGGGTGTTGCTGCCAGGACTTGTTCAATATTGCTCTTAACATTCTTGTATAATTGCCGTCTAGCTTCTTCTCCAACTGTTTAGTTAGCGTCCAAGTAGTGCATCCATATAGCAGTATCGACACGATCGCAGCCTGGAAGAAATGAACTGAAAATATGCTACAGATTCTCTGATCAATACTGTTCAGATTTTAATTTTTTTCTACTCTTTGATTGTTTGCCCTACAAGGGATAGAGACCAGTCTGCCCTACTATTTACTCATAGCTTGAGAGAGAACAGATGAATTCATGCCTTTCTCCAGGGCATTAGAACAAAATACAGGCTGACTCATCCAGGATTTAAACGTTTGTCTCTGATTTCATTTCAAACAAAAATAACTGTTGTACTATTTAATGTCTCAAGAGTTCAGTTTTACCTGTATTCTTTTCAAAATAAAAATAAACTTTTACATTTATTATCTGATGAAACTTATAAATGAGTGAAATATTAAAATAAATAAATACTTTACAAAATTTAGGTTTTCACGTTATATTTCTTATATGTTTTTTTTTTAATTTTTTAAAAATCTTTTAATAAAACTTGTAAAAAAAATTTTCCCAAAGAATATTGGAAAATGACCTGATTAAAACATTGAGACGATAAAATGATGTTAATAAATGAATCAATTTAGGATTAATTAGTTGGAAATTTGGCTTTGATTTTTATTTTTGATTTACAAAGTTTTTTTTTTGTTTTTGTTTTTTTTTTTCATCTGAATAAATATCATGGATAGATTTATGAGTATTAAGGTAACTTAAGGCATATTGATCTTTAGTTAATTTTGTTCTTGTAGTTACTTGGACAAAAACAAATGCAATGATATATAATCTTTTGATTCATCGACTATGGTGTTTCATTTATAATTTTTAAATGACTGAACTTTTAAAAAAAAAATTAGAAAGTGTGCTCAAAAAGTATTTACCCAGAAAAGAATGTACCATGAATGAAACATCAATGTTCTTCAAAATAGTCCCCTTAGCATTCAGCACACATATTCCAGTGAGTTTTCAATTGGTAAAAGCACCTCTTAAATCTCCCTAATGTGGTGTGAAGCTGCACTGTTGTATTTTTTAATGTCTTTCACGTGCTTAAATTTTATTCTTGAGATAAATTTTTAATTAAAAAATCAAGAAAAAGTTGCACAAATCTGAAGGTTCGGAGAATATGGAGGCTGCTGCATTTGCACAATCCTTTTTTTTTTTTTTTTTTTTTATTAAAATCTACTCATAAATTAATTATTTTCTTCTCAACTTGGCTCTTCAGATAAGTTATTAAATTGTGGATATGTCTTTATCTCAATTAAAAAAATTAGTCTTGCTACTTTTTGATCACACCTCATATATAGATGTTTAGAGATTTTTAAAGTAGAATCTGTGTAATTTGTTCTTTTTAGAGATGGAAAATCAAACTCTCTTTGATTACATGTTTAGTTGTATAAGTCAAATGTCTCTTTTGGAGATAAAAAGGATTGTCTTTCCTGAGCTGAAGATGATTCCGCTGAAATTAAAAAAAAAATACCAATGCAGGCTAAAAGTTGTTTTTAAAATTTTTAGCTAATAAACACAAAAATATGGAAATTGCATGGTTTAGTTAGTATGTAAAATAATATACAATATTTAGTTATATACAACAAAAACTTTAAACAGATAAAGTAAATTACTGAAAAGAATATTACTCATTTAAAAAATCCTGATAGTTTTGTAAAAGTAATTTCTTTTTGGTTTTGTTTGTTTGGGTTCTTTGTTTAATGATATATCAATCTTCAGGAGTTATTTAATGACAAAGCCATCCTTTTAGAAGGATAAATAAAGTTGTCGACCTCAGTCTAGGGTGACCAGAAGTGTAGGGGAAGCGCTACTCCATTCCCTGGATTGCTCCACTTTACCCTTGATCCTTACCTTATATTGCTGAAAGTTAAGCAAGGAGGCATCAAGTACCATTTTTTGAGTATGACTAGACCTGGGATTGAACCCCGGTCTTCTGGACCATTGGTGAAATTCTTCAAGATAAAAGATTATATGGAAATAATTTTTGAATGAAAACAATAGTTCTTAAGGACTTGTTAATAATTGTTGGTTGGTTGGTTGTGTTTTAAGGCATATTAACCCTTCTTGTGTCAAATCCTCTTTCTATATTGAATGTATATGATTTGTAAATAAATAGTTTGTAGGTAACAATTCTTAAATGAGCCAGAGCTCATTTCTTTGGCACAGTTAAATGGTTTCAAGTATTGCTATCTAATATTGATAATTTTATTTGCACACAGTTAGATAGTTCCAATTATAGTAAATGATTAAACTGTTCTATTTAACCCATAGATGGGACCCTAAAAAGCACTACAACTACCCAAAGTGGACCTGGGAGTAATGGCAATGAAGGGGTACTTTATATCCCCCAAAACTCCAGGACACTTGTTGCAGCGAGGGGGTGGTCTTACCCCTCTACAGAGATGCAGTCACTGTATTCTACAGTCCCAGCTGATTGGGTTGTATTAAGGGTTGTTGATATTTACAGACTATCACTAGATTCTACCATTTTTAACAGCATCAGTATGATCATCTGGTCATGAAAATTTGATGAATTATGTGTTTGCTTAAATAATTCAATTTTATGAAATTTAAAAAGAAATATGAACTTGTTAATGTGTGTGTGTGTGTGTGTGTGTGTGTGTGTATAAATTTCTCTTTTCATGCCTTGACTTTCTTCAATGTTGGGTTGCACAATTTTCATTAAAATATATGAAAATAAATTTTAGAATTTAAGCAATGGTAACTCTTGAGGACTTGTTAATAAGTATTGATGTTTATAGACTGCCACTACATTCTAATTACATTGGTATTAAGACATAGATTTAAAAGAAAATTTTTTTTTCTAAAATTGGGATGTATCTTTGAATCTGGAATGTACAGAACGTCTAAACTTCGTATCAGGATTAAGAACAGTTTATAATTACAACCCATAAAACAAGTAATTTTTATTTTAAATAAAAATAAGAGACTTAATTCACTATAAGCGCTTGTGTTAGTTATATCTGATATCACTTTTGTGTATTATAATTCAGTGATGGTCACCAAATTATTTATGTTTACGAATGTTATCATTGGTTCCATTATATCACAAATAGTTGTCAACTAATAACCAGGTTAGGTTCTGTCTGACTGATCATAAGTTGGTTCAGTTGTACATTGAACAGCTATATATACCATATAACCGGGACATTGGCCCAGTGGTTAGAGTGTTCGCCAATGGCCCGGGAGACCTGGGTTCAATCCCAGGTCGAGTCATACCAAAGACTTTAAAAATGGAACTTGATACCTCCTTGCTTAACACTCAGCATTATAAGGTATGGTTCAAGGGTAAAGTGGAGCAATCCTGGGAATGGAGTAGCACCCTCCCCTACACCTTGGTGTAGTAGCTATCGAAAAGGGAGCCTTCGGGTCACCCTTGACTATGGTCGCTAACTATATACCATATTCAGCCCCTGTACTTTTATACACTACGTCTAACATGGTTTTGTCCTGTTATTTTTCCACTTCTATGGTACTTGCACTGACTGTTTAAGTTTTTTAGTTGATCCAATTAATGTTATCACTGCTTGCTTAATGAAATTTCTTTTCTAATTTTCTTGATTTTTGGTTTTCAGTTGTGCCTTTAGGTTGTAAATTTTTCACTAAGAATAACGATTGTAAAATAACTAGCTGTTATAAGTTGCATAGGTTGTAAATTAAGTATTACTTATTAGTTTTTTCAAGAATTTTAGTGCAGGGCTTGATGTACAGTGTAAGTATTATGCTAAAATTGATTCTTACTTAGTCTCTTATCAGGTTAGCTAAATTAAATCTATCTTTTTGTTTAACCATATTCAATAGATATCTACCTGTATATTTCCTTGACAGAAACCAAAGTTAACTTTTTCCAATCACCAGAAATTCTATATTTAAAAAAGATTACATTTGTAGTATGAGCAAAGGCTGTGAGAGGGTCTCTTAAGAATGTTTATAAGATTATAAATCCTCACAAAAATATAGTTCAGTGTTATGCCTGTGTTTATAGCATATCCTTATAGGGTGAGTTTTCAGTTAGTAATATCTATATATTACTAAAATTATATATAAAAGTATTTTGTAATTTGCTTGAAGCATTGTACAAATTATTTTATTTTATTGTATTGAATTAATTTAGAGGGCTATTGTGATGCAAAATAATAATTATTTGTGTCTAATTAATTTCAAAATAAAACTTCGTCAGAGACTTTTTTTTTTTTAAATGAACACGATGGCATACATTTAATATATGGACTAACTGGAATGCCAAGCCCTATCCATCTGCCCATCATGTATATTCTTCACAAGATATGTAGACAATATACTCATGTTGACATCATCCAGCGAAGAAGCCACTGCCATATATGAGAAGTTCCAAAACATAGATAGACATATTCAGTTTAAGGTAGAAAATCCAGATAACACTGGGTTCCTATCACTCTTAGATTTTAAAATCTGAAAATAACAAACTGGTAAAATTTACACTAGTTTCTATCGAAAACCCACCACTAAAAACCTCTTTGGGCATTTCAAATCAGCACTTCCACTCAGTGCCAAAATAAATTACATTAGAAATGAAATTAAACAAATTCACAATAGATGTAGCTAAGAGAAAGACAAAATTACACACACCACACACTTTATAAACACCCTCAAAAACAATGATTATCCAACATCAATCACACAACATTCAAATAATAAGAAATCATGGAAACTACATAGACCCTCTGACATCTGTTTCCTGAAACTACCACATTTCAGTGAAATTATCACCAAAGAAATATGTAGGGGTATTTACAAGGAAGGGTTAGATATACAACTGGCCCACTGTAGACCCTCACTATGCCAATACCTAATGAAGAAAAATAACAATACTATTACGACATGTACTCTAGCCAACTGTCTAGTAAGAGATCCAAATATATACCAAAAAACTTACACTATTTATCATTTAATTTGCTTAAAATGCCATAATTTTTATATAGGAAGTACAATCAGACCCCTCCACATCAGAATTAAAGAACACCTCAACACACTTGCATCCTCATTCCATAAACATTTAATTAAATGCAAAAATAATAATAATAATTTTTCCATTAAAACAGAAGCAATAGTTTGTAATGTTGTTAATTTCTGAATTTAGGAGGCTTTATTTATAGCTAAGTTACACCCTCTGATTAACAGTAGGTTAGAATTAAATACTGAATATATCATTAATTAACATGCACATTTTAGATATATATTTAATATAAAAAAAATAAAAATAAAATGAAATTGATTAGGACACCTGAAGTCATGTCTATTCTGCTGTTTAAACACCCTATGTGGCACCATGGTTACAACACCCAACATGGCATTCTAACACTCCACATGACATCATATATACAACGTTAAAAAAAATTTGAACCTCCAACATCGTGTTCATTTATAAAAAAAAAAAATCTCTGATGATGAAGTTTTACTTTGAAATTAATTAGACTCAAATAATTATTATTTTGCATTGCAATAGCCCTCTAAATTTATTCAATACAATAAAATAAAAAAATTATATAATATTCATGCAATCTATTATATGTGAAACTTGGAGTCATGGGCAGTATTTAACACAGTAACCATTTTGATATTTTAGATTTTAAATTGGTTCTGTTTAATAAGAGTACTTAAAAATATTCTTATACATTTTGAGCAATTTGTATTAATGTATGACCATAACTCAGCAAGAACAGAATATCATAGATTTTTATTACACTTAAAATACTCTTAGAGAATTGCAACTGAAGTCTGCATTTGTGTCTAATGGCATTTTTGTAATCATCCAAATCCTTGATATAATGGAAATAACTTATGCAATGCTAATTAAAATCCTTCACTCTTTTCTAAATAAAAACAAAATCATCACCATGGAATGCTGTAATAATGGGAGCCAAACAGATTCATGGATCATCTAGTAAATTCTATAATTATGATATAACTTGATAGTGACTTTATTGCTGCCAAAGATGGCTTTTTAGTGAGTTAAATAAAAGAACTAGAATTGAACCAGGAAGTTTAACTTTGTTTACTATTAATTTCCCTTTTAAAATCAAAGACTTAAGTTTAGGTTAATCTGAAGCTGTTATTTCACACATTGCGGATATTTCTTCCTTAGTTATTTTCTTTAGTTAAAAAATACTTGTTAAGCATTTATAAATTTCATGTGTTTATTTAATTTTCTTTCTCTTGGAAGTATATATTTAAACAAAAGAAAAAGATCAGAGAGCTTAGGAAATTACAGGTATAGCCAGTTTCAAATTACAATTGATGATAAAATTTGTCATTGTATACGTGTATATTGAGTATTTGGTCTTGCATGGCAATGAACCTTCTTAATTTTAGTAAACTGAAACCTACATTTGTTTCTCATTAGTATTATTCATTCTGAGTAGCAAAAGAAGTTAATGTTCAATGAAGCTTTTATTCTCAACATTACAGATACATCTAGTTTCAAATAAATTAAAAATGTTCTTTGGAGAAAACTGTTTATAAAGAACTAGGTGAAATATCTGTCTATCCTGTGTATGAGGTCAAGACTTTGATCACAGCTGGTTATTTTATGATCTTTATTCTTAATGAAAAATTTATGACTAACAGCAATTGTTAGTATAAAAGTTAAATCCACATATGAACAGATGAGAGATTTGCCAATTATATTCTTTATATTATGAATTAAATATTCTTTTAGCCCTGTTGGCTGGGGTGTAGAATATGCTAACTGCATCTCTGCAGAGGAATATGACCCCCTCCCACAACATATGTCCTGGATATGATACTAAATTATCTGATGATGAAGCTCCAATCCTGGAGCTTTGAGGAATGTAGAATACCCCTTCATTGCAATTACTCCCTGGTCCACTCTGACCTGGTGTGGTAGTACCTGTTAGGGTCCCATCTATGGGTCAATAGAACTGTGTAATCATTTGCTGTACTTTAAACCATTTAACTGTGCAAACAAATGAACTCTGGCTCATTTAAAAGTAATGTTACCCATAAACTATTCACTTAGAAATCATATAACCTATGTATAAACAGGATCTAGCAATAAATAACCCACTTGGGTTGATATGCCATAAAACACAACCAAATCAAACTAATATTCTTTTTATACACAGTATTTATTAATATCGTTTATACTTGTCTGTCACATGACTACAACTATTTATCTTATAATTTACCAAATGTCTGTCCATCTGTACAAGTAAAGCTATGCCATAAAGTCTTATTTAATATTCCACTAGAAATAATAAAATGCTGGTATCTTTTGGTTTGGAAAAAAATCAACTCTTCAAAAAAAATTGGTGGTGGGAGGTGTACTTTTAATACTTGTTTTAATTCCTAACCACTGACAATCTTTTTCTGTTTAATTTTTTTAATGCATTTCTATAACAAAATTATTTAAATGCATTTCTTTAGTAAACTAATCAGTGCATCTTATTATAATTCACCAAATGTCTGCTCGTCAGTACTGCTATGGCTCTACCATTTCTGGTTCAATTTCACCCAAACTTTCAGGTATTATTAGTTATGCCAAGGAAGGTTTTAAACTGTACAAAGAGATCTGGCTCAAAGTGGTTTTTAGGTGAGATTTGTCTCCACATTTATGTTTTAGTGTCTACCTCACCTTAAAAGAGTGTTTGTCTCATACCTTGTTTTGCTTAACCTGCTCTATTTGCAATAATTAAGAGAAGAAGAAGGATCTCTCTCTCTCATATATATGTGTGTGTATATCTATCTATCTATCTATTTATCTGTCTGTCTAATATATATATATATATATATATATATATAATATAATATGCACTTATATCCTCTCTGTTTTGGTCAAGTGTTGATAAGAAAAACTGAATCTATTTCAATGGTTGAAAAGCTTAAAAAGACTTTGAAACCATTTTTATTAGGTTAATACTACCCCTCCAAGTTTGTAAAATGATAAAATTAAATATTTATTAGAAAAGAATTTGGGGGCAGTTTCAAAGGTATCTGAGATCTCAGAATAAACTTGATGTTGTCTTCTGTATGCCAAGCTCAAAGTAAAGAAAGTGATAAATGAATAATAAGCATAAAAAAAAATCTCTTTTAAATAAGAATAATTATCCTAATGAAAGCAACTCTACATCCTTTATTTTAATGATGGCCATCTTACAACCCATATTTAATATAGCTAAGTATTGCTAGTTAGTATAATGATGGAATAATTTTAGCATGTAAAACAATTACACAAAAATTTATAACACCATTTTTACAAATCTCTGGTCAACATTTATTTATTTTCTAACACAATTTTTTTTTGTAAATTATTGTCTCATTCAAATTATTTCACATAAGCTGCATCCATGAAAATTCCTTGAAATACCTGGATGATAATAATTGTTCAAATCTAAACTATAAATAACACTGATTTCTATTTTAAAATTTGTTGGATTAATAATAACATAGACCTAATAAAAATGAATGAGATATAACTGGACAATATCAAAAAAGAAAAAAAAACAACTACCCCACCCCCACCCCCACCCACCCCAAAAAAAACTTGATTGATAAAATTGACAATTCAGTTTTGTAAAGTGAATGGCTCATTTTTGTTGATATATATATATATATATTTTTTTTTTCTACTTTTTAGAAAAATTTAGCTCCCTTTTGAGGTAGTTTGATTTGAAAAAAGACTAATGCTGCTGATTTTCAGGAAGCTATAACTCATAATAACACTATCACAGTTGAAAATAATTATAAGAGCTATCCATAAAACAATTGCTCATTAAAAAGAAAAAGAAAATAAAACAAAACAACTATTAAGGAAATAAGACTGAAAAAAATAATAAAGCAGTTATTAATTTTCAGCCTTATTTTTTCTGATAACCTCTTTACTTTTTCTTTCTTGTCATAACAATTTTTAAAGCAAAATATTCCAATTAGCTTATATTGTTCGGAAAAGATTGCTACCTTTGTCAAGTTATATAGCTGATTACTCAGAAACTTGTTTTCTGCAGGAAGAAGTGGTTGTTTTGGGGACAAGATTGTGTGTCAAACCCAAACAAACACACAGAAGCTTAAATATATAGTAAGAGGGGATATTTAATTTCTTCCAATAATTTAAGTTAACAAAATTATTGTTGCTAGTATAAAAACACAACTTAATTAAAAATTTATTACTAACAATAATTTAATTACAAATACTAATTGGCTATATAAAAAGGTTGTTTGTAAAATAATGGTAAATTTTATTACACATGAAATTGACCAGTATTTTCCAAACAATCTTATATTTTTCTCAAAGTTTAATTCACTCAAGTTATTTTTCAAAAGAATGAAATTGATAAATTTTGTTGAACTTTATTACTTAAGGTCAGAATTTTATGAACTTATCTAATTGTATTTTTACATGTAATTAGGATAAATAAAAACTTTAATGTTCAACTTTGTGTTTAGATTAGTCAGTGAGTTGTTGATTATAAAAAGTTTTATCTTCTGTTTTAGTGTATATGTACTTTATTGAATGTTCTTCCTTTTATTTTTTATTGTCTACATATTTAAAGGCCACCTTTAGAGTCAATTAAGCTCTTTGTTAAGTCACATATAATGAAATTTTTTATTTAAAATAAGCATAATTCTTGCCACGCTTGATGATGTGACTCGTAGATTTGAAAACGCATGCATTGCAAATGATTTTACTCTAGAAATGCACTGAAAATCAGGAAGCAAGTGACTATTACTGATCAGGAACTAAGATCATTGATTAAATATAGTTATTAATGTGAGGCATAGTTTCTGTATCCCATGTTAAACTGTATCTGGTGTTATGGAACAGTGAAGTCATTTGTTCTTTGCCATTATTCCCAGGTCCACCTGTTACCATTCTCATCTATTGGTCCAATTGATATTTTTGAAAATTGTTTGTATTAGATAGAAATACATTAAACCATATAATAACTGTTCAAAGTATTTATATTAAGAATAGTTACTTGAAACTATACTTGTTTACAAATTATTATCATGAGTTACTTAGTAATGTTGGTGACCATAGTCGAGGGTGACCTGAAGGCTCCCTTTTCAACAGCTACTACACTCCTTTCCCTGATAAAAGTTACTTACAACCATATAAGTTACTTAAAACCATATAATTGCATGCCAGAAAGACTTTGGCAATAAATAACCCTACAATAATTGACACCTATCCAACATAGTTCCCATCATAAAAGATAGGATTCTTCATATGTGTTTGAGATGATGACATCAGATGTATTGGTCAGTTAAGAATGCAGGATCATCAGTTGACTAAAATCCCTAAAAATCCCTTGAGCTAAGTAAATAAAGAAAAACTGCAAATACTAGTTGGTTATTTATGTCTATAAAGGCTGTATAATGACAAATTTTATTATACTCTTAATTATAAGAATGGCCAATATTTTCCAGACTTAATATTTTTCTTAAAGTTGGACTAAAGTTATGAAATTAATAAACTTGTTGAATTTGATTACTTAAGTTTTAAAAAAGATTTTAAGTAACTTATATAATTGTATCTTTGTATGTAATTAGTATAAATGGAAACTTTAATGACCAACTTTGTGTTCAGGGTATCAGTGAATTTTATCTCTTATTTTAGTATATACATACTTTATTGAATGTCCCTTTTTAAATATATCTATACAAACTTAAAGGTCATTTTCAGTGGTCATTAAGCTCACTAAAGCCTTATACTATTTATAGATTTAATTTTAGCATAATTCCAGCCATAAATTATGGGTTATTTATCTATGAAACTGCACTTTTGTTGGAGTTGGAGATGGTGACATCAGTCATGTAAGAAAGCTAAGAATACAGAAGTATCAATTTTTTAAAATCACTTCTGTTGAATGAAGAAAGAAAGTATGGAAAGAAGGAATCAAAGAAAGAATAAGTTAAAAGGAAAGAAATAAGAAAAAAGAAAAAACATGAAGTGAATCAAAGGGAGGAGACTGCAGTATTGAAAGTTAAATGAGAAAGACAGAAACAGAAAGAGCAAAAGAGAAAGATAGTCCATCTAGTTTCTCTTTTGCTTTGTAGAGGTCTTGCATGGTATAATTATTAATGAACTAGGTTAGCAGACTATTGTTAGTAAGTTCAATTCATCAGTGAGTGATCCATATTTCAGGTCTTGTGCCATACGAAGTTGAGCTTAGTAAATGACAAGTTTTTCTCTTGCTTTTAGTTGTGTAAAATTATGATTTGTTACCACATGAATGGATTTTTTCATTAATTTGTAGTGAGACCAGATTTCATGGTACATATATTGGCATAATGGTTAGTGTGTTCACCAGTGCTCTGGGAGACTGGGGTTCAATCCCAGGTTGAGTCACACCAAAGACTCAAAAATGGTACTTGATGTCTCCTTGCTTTGCAGTCAGCATTATAAGGTACAGATCAAGGGTAAATGGAGCAATCCAGGGAAATGAGTAGTATCCTCTTCTACACCTTGGTGTAGTAGCTATTGAAAAGGGAGCCTTTGGATCATCCTCGATTATGGTTGGCTGACTTTTTTATGTACACACACACACAAACTGACATATATAAATTGATTATGGGTAAGAAATAAGGGGAAATACTATATAATTAGTATTTGATTGTTGTCTCTCTTAAGAAATTATAATCAGAATAAACATGAATGTAGATCTCTCACTATTATTAAATTGTAAATTAGATTGGAAATCACTTTATTCTTTAAGAGCATTTTGATGTATGTATTTCCTAACCCCTCTGCTAGGATTTGACACAAGATCAATTTTTTAAGTAGAGTACAGATAGTATGAAGTTTTTTTGAGTTTTTTTCTCTATTGGTTGCCTAACCATGGCTTAAGAGTTCAGTCTGCCCTACTATTTACCTATAGCTTCATGACTTTACCAATGGCATTAGTGCAAAGTGAAATGCAAACAGCCTTGTCCAGGTTTGAACTTGGCTTGTCAAGTTCATTTCAAATGACAATATCTGTTATGCCACATGTGCCTCCATCAAGAACATTTTAACATAATTGCACAAAAAAAATGTTGCAACAATGTGCCATTTTTGTTCTGCTATGGTTTACAAATATTCAAAAATTGCATCATTATAATATAGATAGTGAACTGTGTCTTATGTGTGTGTGTGTGTGTTTTTCTTCATCTATCTGTAACTTTTGGTAGGTTGAAAGTGTTCCCTGTGTGGGATCAAATTATCATTCCTTGGTATTTCTGCCTAGGATCATAATATTGTGTGAAAATCCTAATAAATTATGGATTAATACAATTTTAATCTTCCAGTTCCTCATTATTTCAAATGCTCTTTTTTTCTAATTTCTTTTATTTAAAAGATTAATTCACTGAGAAAAACCCCTACACACACACACACACACACACACACACACACACACACACACACACACACACACACATATAAATAATTAAAAAATGTGTAGAAGTGACTCATTTGATATTAGGGATGGGTTTTCAAATCTCTTAGCTACAATTTTAGGATCATTTTAACATCCTTTCCCCTAGAGTGGCCATTTGAACATTATCCCCACCCTCCTAAACCAGAGAATAGTATAGTGATCCCAATATTCAGCATTCCTATTAACTTGAATTTATGAATTCTTCATAAATTACAGATGAATAATTTTACTGGAACTTAGCTGATTAATAAATGCAACTTCCTCTTCCACCACAGCATTTGCTATTGACCAAAGAAGGGGCTTCTCGGAGAGACAACTCAGGTTGGGTGGGGTATATTTTTTGATTTTTAGTCTTGTTAACCCCATCTTCATTCAAAAGATGGAATTTATGTTTTGTCCATTGACTTTTTTTCTCTAAATTTCTGAAGAAAAATTGTCAGTTAATAAGTTTACTGCACCCTTGGATATTTGCACCATTGTTGTAAATTGTCATCTATATTTTTGATAAGTATTAACATTAACACATCACTCAATAAGTCCTGAGCCTAACTAATAAAACAACTTTTAGGCAAAATTTGACTTTATTCATCAACATACAACATAGTCTTCTTTTAGGGTGATACTCTGATTCCAACACTTCTCTAACAATTCAATGCTTTTTTGTAGAACAATTTGTCTTTGGCCTCAAAATATGCCTCAGTTTCTGACATCACTACTTCATTGAAGTCAAATCTCTTTACCCGGAGCATTCTTTTGAGGTCTACAAACAGCCAGTAGTCACTGAGGGCTAGATCTGGAGAATAGGGTGGGTGTGATTTGAAGTGTAATTCATGTAGTTTTGCCATTGTTGCAATCTACTTACAACACAATGCATTGTCTTGGTGAAAGAGCACTTTTTTCTTCTTCATTGGTGGTTGTTTTTGGCAATTTCTTCCTTCAAACGCACCAATAATGCTACATAATATTTGCTATTGATGGTTCTTCCTTTCTCAAAGAAATCAATGAACAAAATACCTTGTACATCCCAAAATATGAAGGCCAAAACCTTGCCTGCTGATCTTTGCATCTTTGGTCGCTTTGGATGGCTTTCACCTGCTGCTGTCCTCTCAGTTGACTGTCGATTTGACTCTGGAATGAAGTGATGGATCTATGTTTCATCCATTGTCACATATTTATGCGAAAACTCTCTTTTGTTGCATTGAAAGAGTTGCAAACAACGCTCTGAATTGTTAAAGCATTATTGTTTTTGATCGACTGTGAGAAAATGCAGCACCCACTTTGAACACAGCTTTTTCATTGACAAATGTTCATGCAAAATGGTGCCTTCTGATATCTTCAACTCCTCTGCTATCTCATGCAACTTCAATTTACGATTGGCCAAAACGAGTTGGTGGAGTTTTTTGGTGTTTTCCTGGACAACTGCCAAATTTGGGCAACCTGAGCATTTAGAATCTGTATGGCCACATTTAAAGTCAGCATACCACCTCTTAACTGTTGTTTCAGATGGAGCTGAGTCTGAATAACACTTATCAAGCCATTATTGCTTTGCTTGAATAGTATTTTTTCTCATCAGAAAGCAATGCTTTATCAACACAAGAAATTCAGATTTTTCCATTGTTTTGAAAATTTCCAACAGTAAGTAAAGTAGTAAAGTTGGCGACCTAAGTTGAGGGTAACCCGAAGGCTCCCTTTTCAATAGCTACTACACCGAGGTGTAGGGGCGGGTGCTGGATTGCTCCACTTTGCCCTTGATCCTTACCTTATAATGCTGAGTGTTAAGCAAGGTAGCATCTAGTACCATTTTTAGAGTCTTTGGTATGACTCAACCTGGGATTGAATCCCAGTCTCCTGGCCCATTGGCAAACACTCTAACCATTATGCCAATGGCCCGGCACTTGAATAACTGTAATTTGTAAACTAATAATCTGATTGGACTCACATTTGATATATGCTATTGAAGGTTTGTATTTTATAAAAATCATAGGGATTTTTTATTAGTGTGACCATCTATATGTCAGGCCTGGGACTTATTGAGTGATGTATTAGAAGTTGCTGTATTAGACTGTTTAGGTTTTATTTTTGTAAATAAAAATATCACTCTGAAGAATGATGGTAATGTGTGTCCTTGACACTAACTTTTTTGTTTTGTTTCCATGGTAATCTATTTTCAAATAAAAAAAACTTTCCAAAAATCAAGATAGAAAAAGATAAACATTGTTGCTGTGACAAGTTACAATGTTTTAAATAAAAACTATAAAATGGGCACATTTGGATCAGCTGCAATACAGAACTATAGATGCATCTTGTGACAGATGTGTTAAACTTTCATATTAATATTTCTATTAGCATTATTTTTTTAGAATGTATCTTCTAGATGAATTAGTGTTTCTCCAAGATGTTTTTGTGTGTGTGTGTGTGTGTGTGTGTGTACTGGTCTCTTCATAAAAGTTTTAACTATCAAATGCCACTTCATTCTTTTAATTAATAAAAATCTAATAATGCCCATAAAATGATTCAACAAAAAACATAAATGTGCAATGTTGGTGATACACAAAGGAAAACAGAAAACACAAGAAAAGATTGAACTTCACAAGGGAATCATTAGGACATTAAATGGAGAAAAAGACTAAACATTTTACAATGCCATAATACTCTGCTTGCTAGTATCAGTTTTATATACTCTTTTTCACTTTTCTTCATAACAGATTTAGTTATATTAAAAAAAAATGAAGATAAAAAATTGCATCATAGACATTCACTGAAACTGTATACTATACAATTCTTGTTTAGATTTAGTTGGCTATGACTTGAAACTGCATCTGATGGTGAGGCTCAAATTCTTAGGAGTGTAGAGTCACCCATTGCCTTGACCAGTTGGTTGGGGCACCTCTGCAGAGGGGTAAGCCCCCCCCCGCATGAATGTCCTGGATATGACACTAAAATGGGCACCTCTTCGTTGACATTGCTCCAGGTCCACTCTGGCCTGGAATGGTAACACCTGATAGGGCCCTATCTATGGGTTAAATAGAATTAACTGCGTACCATGCTAATTGTTTGAAATAGAACTGTTTAACTAAACTGAATAGCTTGAAATAGAAATGTTTTTGATGATTAAACTGTACTTACATTTAAACTGCGTGCTTATGCTAAACTGAATTGTTTGAAATGAAACTTTTTAACTTTGAAACTGTACTTTCACTAAACTGAATTGTTTAATATTGAACTGTTTTGACTTTTAACTGTGTAAACAAAATTTGTACTTATACTAAACTGAATTAGCTGAATTAGAACTGTTTGAATATACTGAATAGCTTGAAATAGAAATGTTTTTGACAATTAAACTGTGTACTCATGTTAAACTGAATTGTTTGAAATAGAACTGAAAATTTATCAGTATTAAACAGGAATACTTGAAACTATATAACTTTGTGCAAATAAATGATTATTACATTTAAATCAGAATAGTTACTTGAAACCATGTAACTCCTTGAAATTTATTAGTATCAAACTATATAACTGTGCAAATTATTTGTATTTAGGATAGTTACTTAAAGCTATAATTGTTTAGAAAGGATTATTATAATTAGTTATTTGAAAGCATATAATTGCTTACAAAAAAGACTGACTTCAGCATTAAATAACTCAACAAGGGGTGTCATGCTGTAAAACCAACTAACCAACCAACCAATTTCTTGGTTTGGTAAATAAAAATTGAGCTGTGTATTGAAAACAAAATGAAACTAGATTCTTTGAACTCTAAACAGTAACTGAAACAACAAAACCATATCACACTTTATTATATTAGTTACTTTGAAGATGACAAGTTCCTTTTATTTGATTGGATGATTTTGTCCAATCAAATTGACAGATATAATAACAACACAACCTTCCTGTCTCTTCATTGGATAAAAATGTTAAGACATTTTGCACAATTATAAATCAACTTTAATATTCAGAGCACTTCCTAAAATGGACAAGAGAAGAAATGAGGAATTTTGATTTAAGAATAAGGAATTTAATAATTCTGCCTAAAAGCCTTTATATTCCTGAAATAATGTTGATATATTTTTTTTTAAGTAAAGAAGAAAAAGTTTTACTCGGTGTGAAGTTTGTCAACTTGGCTATCAAATGACCCTACAATCTTTATTTTATTTATTTGTTTTTTATCTTATTTTCAAGAACATATCAATTCATTAGCTCAGTTTGGCACAAAGCATGAAGTATGGGACACCCAGTATGAATCAAAGTCAGTTGCAATGGCCTTCTAGCCTGACTTGCTAACCATTATTACATCATGGAAGGTGTCCTTTATAGGAACCTATCTTGAGCACTAACCAGTGTATTACGTGTAATCGGTGGGATCACTTAAACAATAAAAGACAAAGCCAGAATTTTATTGAAATTAGATTTCAGAGGTGTGAGTCAATAAGCAGATAGTAAGATATAGAAGCTCTTTCTGAAGTAGACAAATGAACTGAGAAATTTTGATCAAAGAATGAAGAAATTGATGATCATGTATAATGTCTTTACACCCCAGAAATAATATTGACAGACTTTTTACTGGGGGTTATGGGGGGAGAAGAGAACTTGTCAGTATTGAAGAGTTTGCAAATTTGAAAATCAAGTGATTCTGTGTTTCATTTAGTACTGAGTTTTTTTTTGGAACATACCTTGTCATTTACTAAACTTAATTTAGTTCAGTATAAGACCAGAAATATGGAGCACTTAGAATGCTAATCAAGCTATTACTATATTGTAGAAGAGTTCAGTTAAACCATGAAAGAGAAAGAAAGAATCTTAGAACTTGAGATTTAAGTAGTGAGAATCAATATGTTGTTTCCATTGTAAGATATTTATTGACAAATTTGAAGACTTCACAAGGAATATATTTTGTTTCAGAAAACAGCAAAATGTAATGAGAAGATAAACAACTCAAGACAAATGGAAGGAATCACAAAAGAAATGAGAGCAAGTGCATTATAATTATGTTAAAGCTAAAACAAAAAGTCACTCTAGTATGTTTATTAACAACTGCAATAATGTCCCTATTTTCTCCTCTTTGGTATTTTTTAGTATTATCAAATATCAATTTGTGTGTTATGACTCCTTAGATGACTTCTGGGTCTAAACTCGGACAGCATTTTCCACAGGGTAGATAAATAGTCTTCTAATGTCTGCAGCATAAGTTTCTGGCATTAGTGCATGCTGACTCAAAAGGTTCAGCAGCTTTGCAGATGATATAATGTTAGAATTAGCAAGTTAAACTGTCAGCATCTTGAGTTGGTCTGGTTGGATACTGCTTTGTTGATTTTTATATCTCAGAACACAGAGCTAATTGATAATGTGCTTTGTTCCACCTAATCTTTTTTCATAGCAAACACAAAGGTTTTTACTCTTCTGGTCTCTAATAAGTCATGTAAGAGTTATGTTTTTAAAGATTTTCATAAATATTGATATTTATCAACTTTTAAATTACCTTTAGTTCAAATGGTAAACACAAAGAGAAGGTTATTAGCAAAATGTTTAAGTGTTTTTTTTGTGTTTTTTTTAATCAATTACACTGACTTTTTTTCTTGGATGGAAGAGGCTGAGCAAAAATATGTCTTGAAAATTTTATTGGATAGTTTTTATGTTAATTGATTTTTATGCTAAAACTTTTCAGATTCATGGTTAACTTCTCTTTTTTTTTTTTTTTTAAAGTTTTACTTGATAAAGTTCCAACATGGAAATATCTACTATAATGATGATGTTCCTCATTTTTATTATTAATGAATATGGTCTTATCGTACATCTGAGTTCAAACTCAGTAACAGTGTTTTTATAGGATTGACAGGAGCTGATGAATCTCATACTTCCCTCTCATGTCCAAATTCTGTATTGAGGAAATGGGGGAACTTGTACAAAAGAAGAGGTTAAAGTGTTGGAGTGATTGAGCAAACCCCCACCACTATCTTGCCTAAGACAGTTGAACTCTAGTAGTGCAGTTTCAGTCTGAGATGACCAGTAGTTGCACAAGTTGCAGCATCTTGCCAGACTATAGTCACTAGTAGGAGTTTGCCTTTGGTAAATACAATATAGGAAGTTACAGACAAAACCATATCACACTTTATTATATAGATAGATTAATAATGTTTGTCAATTGGCATTGATGATGTCTATACAGGTGATTTGTTTATAGAAGTAAAGGCTTCTGTCAAGTTAGCCTTACTTTTTGGGTGAGCTAATAAAAGAAGAATAGTGCAATTGTAAGTTTTCCCTTTAGACTAGTTGTCTAAATCCAATATGCCTTATTATTTTACCTAAAGCTGAGGGAGAAGAGATGGATACATGTTAAGTAAAATGCAAATGACTTCATCCAGAATTTGAACTTGGCTTGCTGAGTTCATTTCCTTTGATAACAATAACCATTTATGCTTCCATTTAGAGATAGAATATAAGAACAAAAAATTGCATTGAAATGAATGACTTATAGAATAATAATTGCAAATAAAGAAATAGAGACGTAATAATAAAAAACAAAGTAATGTGTGAAGGAAATTTTGTATAGAATAACAAAATAGAAAATTTAGATATTTTTATTGGATGAAAATAAGAAAGAAAATATTCACTTGTTAACTCTCTTGTTGGTGAAAGTGTTGGGGGATTGCACAGAGCCTCATGAGCACTATATTAATCCCCAAATAGTATAAAAAGGTTGAGATGACCAACAATTGCACAAATTGCAGTATCTTGCAAGATTCCTGTCACTTAATGGAGTCTACTTTCCTATAGATGTGCTAGGGTTTGTTAAAGGTTGTTTTCTCAAACCTTTTGACTTCCGTGACTAACACATAAAACAGTTGGGCATGAGTTGTTAGAAAATCCTATATCATACCTCTTCAGTTCCCTGTTTTTTTTAGATGTCACATAAGACAGTTGGGCATGAGTTGTTAGAAAATCCTATATCATACCTCTTCAGTTCCCTGTTTTTTTAGATGTCACTGGTTTAACCTGATGTCAAAGTTACTAGAAGATTCCCTGCAGTTGTAGAAAAGCTATGTACTGGCAGGTAAAGGGAAGACATACATACTCGGAATCACGTTTTACCTGTCAAGGCATGGTTAGCCAGTGATTATTGTTGTAAGCGAGAGTTATAAGCAGACACAGCATGCAACTTATCTCTAAGGTTATCTACACTAGAGACATCACATTACCCTGGGGCATATATGCCAACTAAGATAAACAAAGCCAGAAGAGTGAATGCAATAAATTGGCCCAGATGATCTACAAGAATAGGATGGATTAAAATTGAACTATGCATGTTAATAGTATATTCACAAACCAGAAGCTGTCTTAAAGAATGAAAACAAATCTGTAAGACTTAGAAATTTAATTAGATCACTCAATCCAGTCTAGGAGACTAGGGCTAGACATTGCGAACTAAAAAGAAATTGTTAGGTTTTTCACGTCTATACTAACAGACCACAGAGAAAAATTGATTGAAAGTGAAAAGCTGAAGTTTTGGAGAGATGTGCTGTCGCTTGGTCCATAGTGAAAATTTGTTTAAAAAATAACCTGCAGTTGCTGAATTCCATCCATCTGTTCAAATGATAATGATATTGATAGATGAATATAACAAATTTTCTAAGAATCTGTAAGAAAATAAACTTCATTGGGTAGGAACAGTGATGCCCTGGGAATTATGCAAATGAATAGGATTTAGCTATACAAACCACTAGTATAAGCATAAAATCAGGAACTCTTCCAATGAATTTAAAAAAATTCTATTGGACTTGGAAATTTAAATGGATTGCCCAATCTGGGACAGATCAGATTTATAAGATGGTGAATGTGACTGTCCCAGTGGGTATGGCTGATTAGGAATGATAATGAACTGGGTGGTACATATACAAATAGGATTTAACAATGTAAACTTTATAAGCATAAAACCAAGACCCATCTTTGAGAATCAAAAAACAAAATAAAATTCAACTAGGCTTAGGAATTCCAAAAGATCATCTAATCTAAGAGATTAGTTCTGGTCATTTATTTACCTACCCACCAGCAATAACAGATTGTGTCACAAGGTTAGTTTAATGCAAGGACTCACCAAGAATTGAGCCTCCCTAATGGGTAGATGCAAAAATTGTATAAGCTCCATTGGCATTCCTCTTCAAAGAAGTGTCTCAGGTGTCAGCCAATGAGTCCAATTCTTACTGTTTGTTGACAGTTGGAACAGATGCTGCCTTGAGAGAGAGTGAACCTCTAATCCTTTGACAGAAAAAGAAAATGCGGAATATGAAGGTGACAGTTCTACCTATCATTATAAGAGCATTTGGAATAGTCCCAAAGACCTTTGTAAAAAAACAATTAGTATTTGAAATTCATGGAAGAATTGAAACCACTCAATCTATAGTATTACTAAATTTATCTAAAATAGGAGAGTGTTGAACTGCTGTTAACTTGATGTCCAATGAAAGTCATGAAATTCACAATGTAAAAAATTAAATTCTGTAATCTTTATTATATTGTGATCTAATTTTTTAAATGTTAGCAAAAATGACACATTGTAGCATAATTTCAGGCAATGTACTAACATTGAGAATACAACATTTTCCAATACAATTTAAAACTTAATGAGTTCTGCATTCATATCACCCTAGATAACTCTAAAATGCTAATTATTGAGTACTTTCCTTTATTCATTTGCTTGAAATTAATTATAATATACACTAGCTGAAGTACCAATCTACATAGATTCAAGATGAGAGTTACAGACAAATATCAAAAATCCCATCTACTTGTTTTCTAAACAATGTCTATTTTACAATATTGTCACTAAAAAAAAGTTAAATCCAAATAACAGAAAAGAGATTTACCAGTTATATTTTTATTTTGTAAAATTGATATTGTTTGGTGAAAGATATCAGATTTTTGTAGGGAACATTTTTTAAAAATTTAAATGAGTTAACACTTAAGATTTATCAATTCTTTAAATAACATTTTTGTCTAGATTGTTAGTCCTAAGCAATGATGTTATCTAATTATTCTATATCTCCACTTTGAAGAACTAATTATAAACCTAATGAGTAATGTTTAATTAAATGCGAATGATTATTTTAATAAGACTTCTTTTTTTGTTTAAAATTTAAATTCTGTACAATCATTTACTTTTGCAACAATAATTTATATTTATTATTGGGAATCCCTTTTTGCCTTATAAAGGACATATATGTTAAACACTTTCCTTTCTTTGTTTATTCTCTTGTGTGCAGTCTTAGAAGCTGTAGAAGTATAGAAGTTTGTGAGTTCTAGTCAGTTGTTACTAAATTTGGTTTATTTATTGGTGTATCAACCTCTTATAGGTTAATTAATGCCAAAATTTGATTAATTTGGAAATGTTTGATTATAATCATAACTATATTTTCAATGTTCCATTGAAATCATTTTTTTAAATTGTACTTTATAATGATAATATTTTGTTTGTACACAGTTTTATGGTATCAAGCATTTCTATCTAACACTAATAATTTGCATGTAGTTATTTGGTTTCAAGCATTCCAATCCAATACTAATAATTTTCAAACTGGTCTATTTGACCTATAGATGGGACTCTAACAAGTATTACCACTCTGGGAGTAATTGCAATGAAGGGGTACTCCACACTATCCAGAGGTCCAGAAGTGGAACCTCACTACTAAATGCAGTTTAATGTCATACTCAGGGTTCTAATTTTTAGTGAGGTACAGTGTCATGAGACTATACCTGATTTACAATTTATGCTGCCTGTAAATAGCAAATCTTAGACTGGAACCTCATACCCCACTAATTTTGAATTCAGAGTTTTTCCTCCTCCTAGACCAGTTGCCTTTTCAGTCCACCCTACTATTTACTTATAGCTGAGGGAGAATGATTTTAGCACGTGGGAAGTGAAAGACAAATAATCTTATCCTTCTTCATCTAATAATTATGCTTAGTAATTTTGGTAGCCCTTCATCAAAGACACTTTTTTTACTTACTAAAGCTCTACTAGTGAAGCTTAGATTATGTTGATTGCCTCCCCTGCTGAGAGGTAAGATCCTCTCCCCACCCAAAAAAACTGTTCTGAATATGACACTAAACTGCTTCTGATGGTGAAGCTCCATTTTTGAAGCTCTGGGGAGTGTAGAGTCACCCCTTCACTGCTATTATCCCCAGCTCAATTCTAACTCAGAGAGGTAGTATCTATTAGAGTCCCATCTATGGATCAAGTTTTAAAATTATTTGTATTAAATAGAAGTTCTTAAAGCCATACAACTGTACAAATTATTATTATTTAATAGGTATAGTTTCTTAAAACCATATAATTGTGCATAAATTAATGTTAAGAATAGTTACTTGAAATTATGATTGCTTACAAATTATTATTATTGTTATTAGTTACTTGAAATCATATAATTGCTTGGAAAAAGACTGACTAGCATTAAATAACCCAACAAAGGTTGACATGCCATAAAACTAAGTAACCAACCAGCCAAGCTTCCATACATACTTCCCTGCCTGGAGGACTTAGAATATGCCAACTGTATCACCTGCAGAGGAGTAAGACACTTCTGTACTCTGGGGATGACACTAAACCACATCTGATGGTGAGGCTCCAGATTTGGGGAATGTTGAGTATTTCTTTTATTGCCATTATTCTCAGGTCCACTCTTGTAGAATAACAATAACACATACCTCCGTAAAGGACACATACATCCGATGGGACACAACAGATCAAGTTGTCGAAACACTCCCCAACCACCAATACCGCGTCAGGGTTGATGGATCAGATAGAATCACCTTGAGAAACCGCCGATTCCTAAGAAAACTTGAAACACCAACAACCCCACCCCCATTCCTAGCGCCGCGCCCAAGACCTCTACACCAAATCCAAATCCAAATCCAACACCTCTTAAACCCAATACACCAGTGCTGCAAACAATGGGCACTGGAATAACATCAAACACTGCTCAGTCATCTACAATGACACAGACAAAAACCCCTCCAGCATTGTCCAAACTACTTCCACACAACCAGCCAGGTTTAAAGGAACTCATACCTTCCCAAAGACCACTACTCTCGCGCAAAGGGAGTGGGTGGAGGAGATGTAGAATAACAATAATGCATACCTCCGTAAAGTGTCCATCTGGAAGACAAAAATAAAGCATATCGTAGCTCAGTGCAGTCCGTCTTACAATGCTAAACTGAAGCTGGTTTATATAATGAAATACCTTCACTCACTTACCAGCAGCCAATCATGGCCAATGCAATGGAATCGACCACTTGTGCACAATGGGATGCTCCAAGACACCATAAACAGCTCCCATTCCTCAATCACGGCAACTTAGCTTCCTGTCTTCACGACTGATTGCTCTTAGCTAACGCAACTAATTACTCTTGGCTATCGCAACTAATTGCCCTATGCGACCTAACAAATCCTACAACTCTGACTTAGAGTGGTAGTACTTGTTAGGGTTTCATCTATCGATCAAATTGTAAGTTGGCTGACCATAGTGGAGGGTGATCCAAAAGCTCCCTTTTCAATAGTTACTACCCCAAGTGTAGGGAAGGGGGCTTCTCCTTTCCCTGGACTCCTCCACTTTACCCTTGATCCATACCTTATAATGCTGAGTGCTTAGCAAGGAGGCATCAGGTACCATTTTTTGAGTTTTTGGTATGTCTCGACCTGGGATTGAACCCCAGTCTCCTAGACCTTTGGTGAACACTCTACCCACTATGCCAATAGGCTCGTTTGGCAGGGCCATGTAAAAAAAAATGCACAAAAAAATGTTAATATGAACATACAATGAATAAAATTCCCTAAAATCTAGGCTTAAAATAACCCTAGACAGGTTGACATGTTAAAATCAATCAGCTATTGATAAAGATTCTATAAATAGGATGTGACTTGATAACAAGCTTAATGGCTAATAAATTTGGCCTTTAAATGAGTTAAAAATAAATTATAAGAACTAAGCTACCCTAACTTTTATTGTTTGTGATATGGTACAGCTTTTTCATTTTATTGAAGGCAAAAATGCAGAGCCAATATAGACTATGGAGGAAAATTGTGTTTGGGAGGTAAAACTCACTAACAACTAGCTCTCTAATAATTACAGTACTTGAGGTGCCCTATCCAATGTTATGATTGCATTTCCATTATTTGTTGTTGTTTCCGGGGAAATAAATTGGAGGCTTTATTTTCGGAGCATTTGGAGTGATGTGATTAATCTTTGAATAGTACTAAGTGGTCAGCTGCAGAGTGACAAGTTCTTTGCTATAAAATCATGCTTTTATTTATTTATAAAAAATTTTTTACCTTGTTCTATTTGTACTTTTCAGATTATTGGCTTCGTAAGTCAATAAGCATGGACGAGATTAATGATTAAGACCTTAGAACTTATTTTAAATGAATATTTCCCAATGTATAATCCAGTCAAATTAGCATTTTTATTTTTTGTGACTCGACTATTTCTGATTTCAACCTCAAACATTTAATGCTCATCCACTCGAAAACAATAAGTAAAAAGCAGCTCCTTATGGTTTTTGACCAAGCTAGGGCACTTTAGTGAAATGGTTATGGAATGAGGCTGGCAGACCATTGTTAGTAAATTTGATTCTCACTGGGTGCCCTATATTTCTGGCCTTCTACTAAATTGACCTAAGCCAAGTAAACAAATACTCCTATAGTTCCTGTAAAAAAGATGGAATAATTTACATGTAGATTGTCACTTTCTATTTAATATTGATAATTTATACACACTTATATGGTTTCAAGTGACGTCCTATTTAATAATAATAATTATCATTTGTTTGCACACAGTTATATTGTTTCAAGTATTTCTAATAATCATCAAATTTGAGCTATAGATGGAATCCTAATAGGTACAACCACTTGTGGTCAGAGTGGACCTGGGAGTTATAGCAATGAAAGAGTACTACATACTCCACAGAACTGGAATCTTCCCATTGGATACAGTTGAGTGTCATACTGAAGACATTTCTTTTTTGATGGGAGAAGAATTAAACTTTAGCAGAGTATACAGTCAGCATATTATAAGCCACACCAACAAGGTTTAAAAATTTATTGATATGATGACTTGCAGTGTTATAGTTTTATATCATTTAAATACATGAGGGTCATTCAATAAATAAGAGGAATTTATCTATGACAGTGTTATATAGTCATTTACATGTTCATGCAGCATCACAACGACACAACAATAAAGACGCATGAAGGAAAACGCAGGAAGGCTTCTTTAACATATTTACCTCTCACTTTATTGCAAGGGTTCGAAAGGGTTGTTCAAAGTTTGCATGTGAGAGGATGCTGGAGACCGAACATAAACTTCATATTTTGACCCCACTGTTATGACCGTCACGTTGTGTCTTTCTTGTTCTCCTGTTGTTCAACCGGAGGCCTAGGGCTCACTCTATCGGGGGTTTCCGAGAGCCCCCTCGGTCGGGTGTGGCCTTCCCTACCACATCTGGTCTCTACTGTCTGGAATTCTGCTGGCAACTGCTCTGGGACCCAAACTCAACTCAATTATATAATAATTCAACGCCCACACGATCGCCTACTGGATCTTTGAAATCGGATGTTTAATCGTCATCAAGCGGAAATAACTGAACTGCAGTTCAGAGGTTACTCTCTTCCGGTGCATCACTGTTAGTGGCACAATGGGACCTTCACCTTGTCCCATATCATAAGCCTTAATCCGCCCACGCGATCTCTTTCGATTACTGGCCATTGGAATGTGTCTCTTCCTTCCGGTATATCACCTTGGAATAGTATTTTTGGGCCGGGTCGAAGGTCAAAATATTACAACAGTCATTCAATAAATAAGGGAAATTTATCAACAAAAGTCATCCATTAGATAAGGGAAATTTATCTTTGAAAGTCATTCAATAAATATGGGGAATTTTTTAACTGAGGAGGGATTTCGTCAATGGCCTTGGAGACTGGGGTTCAATCCCAGGTTGTGTCATACCAAAGACTCAAAAAATGATACTTGATCCCTCTTTGCTTAACACTCAACATTATAAGGTGTGGATCAAGGGTAAAGTGGAACAATCCAGGGAAAGAAGTAGCATCCTCCCCTACACCTTGGTGTAGTAGCTATTGAAAAGGGAGCCTTCAGGTCACCCTCAACTACAGTCGCAACTTTACTTTTATATATATATATTGGTCATTCAATAAATAATGGTAATTTTTTTAAAAAGCAAAATTATTATTTATGAATTCTTTTTTTTTTCAGAATTTTTTCCATAAGTGTAAACTCTGTATTGTTTGGAATTGGTTTATACCAAAAATTAATTTAATCCCACAGAAATGTTTGTTTTGAAGTTATTCATAATGACAGCAAATCAGAAAGAGTATTCCCGGATTGAACAAAATTCTGGTGACTGAAAAGTGTAAACCATGTGAAATTTATAGAAAAATGTGTTTGTCAAAAAATGGTTACAAATAGGCTTAACATAGGTTTGCCATTACAAACTTGAGTCTAAAAGACACACCATGGAATAGAAAAACATTGACTCTGTAGTAAAAGAAAGTTCCCGATCCAGTAGTCAGTAAAGAAGCTCATGCTGACAGTCTTCTGGGACATGAGAAGACCTATCACTATTGATTTCCTTGCAAAAGGTACAATTGTAAATCATAGTTCCTATTGCTGACTCCTTAGGCAATATTCACCTTATTTATTGAATTACCCGTATATATTTGTTAATCGTATTCCTGGTTTTCTAGAGAAATATTTTTGATTTAATGAGTGACACTTAAGAGATTTATCAATTTACAGATTTTTTTTTATCCAAATCATTAGTCCTAACAGAACAATAATGTAATTATTTAACATCTTCAGCTTGGACTACCTATAAACTTAATTAGTAGTGTCTTGGGTATGACTCCCAACTGCACCCAGTGGTGAGGCTCCAGTTCTGGACCTTTGGGGAGTGTGTAATCACTTCTTCATTGCCATTTCTCCCTGGCTCACACAGACCTGTTAAGGTCCTATCTATGGTTCAATTAGATCTGTCTGAGATGATGTTCATTTTCTACAGTAATATATTTACTTTTAAAACATTGATATTATTGCTAACTATCAAATGTTTACATGTTAAAAATGATATTGAACTATATTAATGGATTGACTCTTAAAACATTGATATTGCAACTAAGTATGAAATGTTTACTTGTTTAAAATAATTGAAAAAATACATTTTTTATATTGTATATATAATTGGAGACCATAATTGTTAAACTGACTTCATTAGAAATAACCCAACAAGGGTTGAAATGCCATAAAACCAACCCACCATGCTTAATAATATCTAGAGCCATTACTCCCAAGTTCACTCTGAGCTGGAGAATTAGTACTTGTGAGGGTCTAATCTATGGGGTCAAATAGATCTGTTTGCAAATTGTTAGTATATGATAAGAATACTTGAAACCATATAACTCTGCAAATCATTTTAGTAAGAAAAATATTTTTTTTCTTTTCTTTCAAATTTTGGTAATTTAAATTTTGGACAATAATAGCTATGCTTTGGTATATATTTGAAAAAAAAAAAAAAGAAGAAATCTGTCTAGTGTCAGAGGGCCATCCCTCCAGGCAACCTCTCTACTTGTCCTCAAAAAGAGGTGGGAGTAAGCGTTGATTTTATTGTCTGATGTCCAAAGTACCTCTGTAAGTGGGAATACTGATGAATTTAATCTTTTGTTTGCCAAGCACCCCTTTCATGAAAAATCGCATCACCCAGTACCACCACTTAAAACTTCTATAGTGATTGATATCCAAAGGTAGATAAACACACATATATATGTATATATATATTTTTTTATAGGTCCAAAGAGAGAAAGAAATATTTCTAAATGAGTAGGTCCACAAGAGATTTGTATTTATTTATTTTATTTTATTTTTTTAGGATTTACTTATTTATTTTGTTCTTACATACCTGTTTGTTTCCAGTTTGTTGCTTTCATCTGAGAATATGTATGGTACAAGACCTTGTTAATATATTACTCAATGAGACTTGAACTTACTTGTGTTTGCAGTTTGAATGTTTTTCAGTTGGTTATGGTTATAGAGAGAGCATAACACAAGGGGTTACCAAATGCAACAATAAAATATGTGATATAATTATAGAAGGGAAATTCTATATGTTTAAAAACCTGGAAACAAAATTCAAAATAAATAGACTTTAGCTGCAACTCAAAAACAAGTTATCTACATAATTGAATGTAGCAAGTGCAAAGAAATATACATTGGGTCAACACAGGCCCTTAATATAAGGATATCACTTCACAGGAGCAAGATTAAAATAACAGAAAACAAAAAACATATTGAAACACCTATACAAATATAGTCAAGGTGAATTTAAAATAATGCTCATATGCCAAACTAACGACTACACACTACTTCAAATAAAGGAAAAGAAATTTATAGATAAATTTAAACCAAAGTTGAATCAAACATTAATCATACACACACACAAAAGGACACAAACATACATGGATATATATATATATATATATATATGCATTTAAAAATTATTTGTAAAAAATAATCACCAATATATTTCAAACCACACTACCACACATACACACACACACAAAAATCTCAAGATACATATTTTCCCACACACTGAGAAAAATAACTAAGAGAAATCCAAAACCACACCAACACACACATACACACACACAACTTATCAAAAGCAAATGAGGAGTAAAGCAGACAAAGGAAAACACACTGTAAGAAAAAGAGAGGAGTGACCTCCATAAAAACCCATAACCAACTGAAAACCATTTAAACTGCAAACATGAGTGAGTTCAAGTCTAATTGAGTACTCCATTAACAAGGCCTTGTGCCATACATGTTCTAACGAAAACAACAAGATGGAAACATACAAGTATGTAAGAAGAAAATAAATCCTAAAAAAAAATACAAATTTCTTGTGGACCTACTCATTTAAAAATATATATGATAAAAATAATTTCGAAACTGAATTTAAAATTGGAAATGACCCTAAGTTGTTATAATTCATTATATATATATATATATATATTTAATTTTCTGGGGCCAATTTTACCACCACAGGTTGGAAAAGCTAGTCAAGAGATTTTTTATGTATCATTAAACTAATTTAGAGCATAATATTTTTTACCATATTTTTAGATTAAACTATTAATGTTATGATAACCAGTAAAATCATTTATTGCTTGCACTATCACTCAGTACTGATGCACTTGAACTTATCTCCATCTAGATTATTATTATTATAGTTCTAACGTATCTACTGCTGCATCCTCCAACCTTATTCAAGTATTTGTTGTAGTTAGTAACCTTCTAGGAATTTCCTACCAAACTGTTTATTCAATCTATTGGGGTAGATTGTTCACTTTCCACAGTCCATTTTGGGAGGAAATCTATCCATTAATTTTTTTCTAATTGATTTTTCCTTGAGATGTTATTTATTTCTGTTATTGAACCAGAGTATACAACTTATGCATTACCTGATCCAAAGATTCTGAGTATATTAGAGTATAATCATAATACTGTCTCATCTCAGAAATGTTGTGATGATGAGAACAAGTAAGATGAGGACATTGGTCAAAAAATATCAGTGTATAATAATTACTCATCTCAGAAAACTTGCCTTATAGCTTTAAATGAATGGTTGACCTTGTGATTGTCAGTTCAATGTTTATCTACAAAGCTTTACCCTGAGTCTTGAGAAATCAATGGAAAATCCTATTACTAGTTTTATTTCTCAATGTCTATTTTTGCTTTTAAATTTTCATTTGGATTCTGTTGCCATCTTTATCATTGACATATTTTCTTTTTGTTTTATACTCTCATTAAATGAGTTGTGGATCCCAAACATGTTCTGTAACTTATTGTTGTAGCTGTTGTTTGGTGGCAACCAATAAAAATAAAGGAGGAGGGGTGCCATCTTTACAGACCCCCAACCTTTCTGATAATTGATAGTCTTCTTTTCTTTTATTGTTCTCACTTCTATAAGGAATCATGGGAAATACTGTTAACTGTTGGAGCTAAATAATTTTTTTATCTTGATAGGGTGTGAACATAATATCTTTCTATGGACATAGTAATAAAATTCTCATATATATATATATATATATATATATATATATATATATATATATATATATATAAGAATTTATATATATATATATATATATATATATACACACACACACACACACATAAGTAAGTTGACCTACTGTAGTCAAGGGTGACTCAAAGGCTCCGTTTTCAATAGCTATTACATCAAGGTGTAGGAGAGGGTGCTACTCCTTTCCCTGGACTGCTCCACTTACCCTTGATCCATACCTTATAATGCTGAGTGCTAAGCAAGGAGGCATCAAATACCATTTATGAGTCTTTGGTATGTCTCGACCTGGGATTGAACCCCAATCTCCCAGACCATTGGTGAACACTTTACCCACTAAGCTGGTTTTATATATATATGTATGTGTGTGTGTAGTTGGGCAGCAGTCTTTCATTTAAGTATGTTTGATTAAATAATAAAGAGACATTTTGTCAATATAATTTTATTAAGATCCTTTCAAGTTTCCTGATAAGTGTCTTGGTTTTAGGTTCGAATTGGTGGGTGAATTTACCAGAATTATCCTGAGCGCATTTGGACCTTTCATAGGTCATCATCAGGGGTTGCTTGCATGTATAAAGAGTGTTTTTAAAGAGTTTTGAAAGTTTTTAGGTTTTTTATAACATAACAAAATTGCATAAACAATGTTGGATAAAACTGAGATGCTGATGAATTTAAAAAACAGAATGCTATCAATGGAAATAGAATATTTTCAAAAAATATGGAATATTTAAAAAAAAAACCCTAAAAACTTTCAAAACTTTGAAAAAACACTCTTTATGCATGCAAACAAACCCTAATGATCACCTACGAAAGGTCAGAAAGCGCTCGGGACAATTTTGGTAAATTCACCCACCAATTCCAACCTGAAACCAAGTCACTTATCCGGAAACTTGAAAGGATCTTAATAAAATTGTATAGACAAAATGTGTCTTTATTATTTAATCAAACATATGTGTGTCTGTGTCTGTTAAAAATCTTAAAATCTTATTAGATTAAAAGAAGATTTTATGCACAAACATTTTCTTCCTAATGGGATTCCTTTCAAAAGTTAAATTCACTTTCTATTTATATCTTGTAAGCACCAACTCTATCACTCCTTCATCAATAAAGCTAGAGACATGGCAATTGTGGTCAGGTCTTTCAAAATACATGAATATAATGTTCTGAACAGCTCACTATTTTATTTGCTCATCATCATCAATCTGGAGCTAATGAACATAAAGGATGTTTGCTAATAAATCTGCATCTATTTATCCATTCAGATTTCTCAATAGATAATCTTGTTTAGGGAAAGTGATATTAGATTTTTTTTCTCCAGACAATCTACAGTTTCTTGATCCTATCCCACTTGCTCTCTCTCTCTCTCTCTCTCTCTCTATATATATATATATATATATATATATATATATATATATATATATATATAATCATCAACATCTTATAAAAAATTAGTAGGGGTGCACCTACTTATAGGTGATTACACATAGACACATAAATATATTTTAGCTTAAAAAATCAGCAAATAACTCATTTATCAAGTTTGTGAGAGTGTCTGTGTATATTTTTTATAGGATGTTGATTTTTTTCTGAATTAGTGATGCCAGGCGGGGACACACACAGACACATACTGAGTTATTTACTGATTTTAATAAATATATGTATCTGTGTGTGTATGTGATGACCTATAAATTGATTCATTTATATTTATACACACATATATATAGAGTATCACCTATAAATAAGCCAACCTTGAACATTTTTTATAATGTTTTAATTTTCTTTTAAACCAAAGATTCAGGATTTTATTATTTCTAGTGGAACATTATACAATCAAAGAAAGAATTAGGTATTATTTATTACCAAACTCTATAACATTGAACCTTTTTAAGCAAAAATAAGAATATCTATATATTTATGTAGTTTGATTTTTGGTTACAGAATTTCAATTCTGTAAAGTTTGGTAACAAATGATGCCTAATAATATTCATTTTGATTGTATAGTCTTTCATTAAGAGATAATAAAATCCTGGCATCTTTGGTTTAAAAGAAAATTGACTGTTTGTTAAAAAATTATAATTGGTAGGGATGTACTTATTCATGGGCAATATTGTATTTGCATATTGTCTGTAACATGTTGATGAAATATCTAAACTAATTTCATACATTTGACCGGCTTTGAGGAAATAACCCTTAGTCTTGGTTTGAACTCCCACACCTTTATTCCATAGGGACATCATCTTTGTTGAAGTAACTATACAGGTTTCATATCTTTTTTTTTTCTGTATCTGTGAAAATTGAATAAGGGTAAACAGGCCATTGTAAGGAAAACTACCACTTTTTTTTTTTTTCTTTTTTGAGTCTTAGGTGTTGTGTATGAAGATTGAAGATCAAATCATTTAGCCATTTATTATTGTTGTTTTTCTGTTTGTTTGAAGTAAAATAGCTTTTGAAAATACCATTTTGGCTTTCTTATTGTTATTTTTAGGACAGTGTTCTGGATTTCTCTTCTTTTTCTTTTCTTTCTTTTTTTTAACAGAAAAATATGGTTTCAAAGGAGCATTAGGGTTTTAAACTAGAAGTTCGATGACATTGCTGGGGTAAGAATAAGTCTAATTAGGTTAGGAGATATCAGGTTGAATACTACAGAATTGTATCTATTAACTCTTTTCAGCTATTTTTTTGTTAACAAAACATGAATATCTAAGCTTTCCTGTCTAAAGAGGATTTTTCAAAAAGCTACATTTTGGCTAGAATAAAACAGATCACAACAGCACACTTTGCTTGTTTTTTCCCATTTAGAGAAATATATAGCATTACCATTTCTAGTTCTTATAAGTATATGAGGATGCACCCATAGAATCAAATGGATGGATGGTACCTGTAATCTATTTGATTATCAGGGTACAATGCATTTGTGGTATCTTTCAGGATAACACATATTACTTGGTGAAACCCATCTGTAACAGATTGTACTGGGCTAAAATTTTTATTGGAAGGTATAAAGAAACTTGACAATCTCAATACCAATTGTGTTGAATTGTGGCATAGAAATTAGGTTTCATGGTTCTAGTTCATTCCTCTCTTGGTACCAATTGTAGTCATACATGATATGATAATTAAAGTTAAATACAATTTTATAATCTTTAATTTAGAGCTGTTAATTTTTTATTTGATAAATTGTTAAAATTGTAAATTGTTCATTTCAAATAGCAGGTTTAAAATTTTCTCTATTTTACAAAGAGATGAAAAGCTTCAGATATGACACTTTGTGACTAATGAACTTTGTCACTTTATCAGTAAAGTAGCCATAGTGCCTAGAAATCTTCCCAAGAAAGAAGGGTTCATGCCTTACTGGAAGACTACTATTCTTTATTTCTAATCTATCCTGTTTACTATCAACTGTAGAATGAAGCTCTAAGAAGTTGTGATTTACTAAGCTTAACTTAATTTGGTACATAGTCAGGTTTTCACTCACTGAAAATCAAATTCATTTACAATGGTTTAGCCTAGTTTGTTACCATTACATTATGCAAGTAGCTCATGGTCTGATTAGTTTTAATAAAAAGCAACTGATATTAAAATGAAAGATATAACTCTATGTAACACATATGTTGTTCCTGGATGTATTATTTCTTCATTGCTTAATTATCCCCTTCAAACTGTTTTTATGTCCTGAATAATAAAATTTAGAAATTAACCTATTTTCTATATAAAATCTTAAAAATTCAAACTCTTTTTCCCTGATCATCAAGTGGGCAATAAAGATCTCTGTGTGTGTGTGTGTGTGTGTGTGTGTGTACACACAGAAACATATATATATATATATATATATATATATATGGTATCTTGGGTATAACATTAAACTATGATCGATGAGGAGGCTCCTGTTCTAGAGCCATTACTCCCAAGTTCACTCTGAGCTGGAGAATTAGTACCTGTGAGAGTCTGATCTATGGGTCAAATAGATCTGTTTGAAAATTGTTAGTATTTGATAAGAATACATGCAACCATATAACTGTGTGCAAACAAATGATGATAATTGAATAAATAATATAATTTTTTGTAAAAAGTTTATTTTCTTCTAAACCAAATTTACTAGAATTTTATTATTTCCAGTATAATATCAAAGTGGATGTTATTAGGTATTATTTATTATTAAACTCTAAAGTATTGAGTCTCTGTAATAAAAATAATTACACTGCTTACATATAAGTTATAATGGTTTTAATAGTCTGAATAAATACTGGAATTATAATGACCTCTAAAAATGATGGATGGAATAATGTTGATATCTTGCAAAAAGTTAATGTTTTTAAAATCATGTTCTAAGGTTATCAAATCAATTGACGTTTATGCAACATATTTCTTTATTATAACAGATCACATCTACTTTGAGCTAAGATATATAAACAAGTTTCTTTATTTGCTTGTATTTCATTTGATTATGTATTCCCTATCTACCAGGGAAAGGAGTCGCGCCCTCCCCTACACCTTGGTGTAGTAAGCTATCAAAAAGGGAGCCTTCGGGTCACCCTCGACTATGGTCGCCAACAACAACTATTCCCTATCTGTATATTACTAAAACTTTCATAATATATATATATATATATATATATATATATATATATATATATAGTATTACCCATAAGTACTGTTACTGATTTTTTTCTAAATAATTATTTGGAGTGAACTTATTTATTCATGGGTGATACTGTGTGTGCATGTATATAATCTGGAAAAAACAGGAAATAAATCTGATCATACAAAAATATACAGAGATGAAAAAACACAAAGTTTTCAGAGGAAAATTTCATTTGTTTAAAAACTGAAACGTGTAACATTGGCAAATATTTCTACAAATAAAATCATCCTCTGAAGACCTTGTGTTTTTTCATCTTTATACATTTTCATATTTAATTATGATCCCATGTTCTTTGTTTCATTACTTAGAGTTTCATTTGCCTTGACATTCATCAGATGGATTAATATTTGTGGTGACACATGAAACTCAAAGTAATGGAACAAGTAACAAATCCTAATTTAACATTTTTGGTTTTAAACCTGTTCTGTGAGAAAAGCATCAAGCACTTTTGAACTCTTACACAATTTGGTGTTATTAATCATATATGATAGTTATAATAAATACAAACAGACTTTCTGAGTTAAAGGTAAATACATAGAGGAAATTTTTATAGTTGAATACTTTCAGGATACAGAATTATCTTTCTTTTGGAAGGAAAAGTACAAACTAACCATTGAATTATCTGGGAAATCTGAATATGAAATATTACACACTACTTTGTGATTGATTTAATATCAGATTTCTTAACCTTAAGAGCTTAATATCAGCAGATTTAATACTAGAAGGGATTATTATTATTATTATTATTATTATTATTATTATTATTATTATTATTATAAGATCAAATTTCTTTATTCATTAAGTCATTGTAACACTGTCTATCATTGTCTAAGTGTTAAGTTTGCTAATTGCAATTCAGTAGGATGTGGAGAGAAGAACCCCTTTTGTAGACATTGATTTCAAAATTGTCACTGAACAAGTATTGTCTGGTTATAAGAAGCAGCTAGTCAATCATTTTAAGTTTTACCAGTCTATATGTATAAGGGTCATTCAATAAATAAGGTGAACTTTTGCCTAAGTAAATGACAATAGAAAGCACTATTTATAATTGCACTTTTTTCTAGGAGATAAATTGTTCCAGAAGACTGTCAACATAATCTTCTTTACTGATTGCTGTGCCTAGAACTTTTTATTTACTGGAGAGTCAGTGTTTTCTATTCTATAGATTTGTCTTTTCAATTTGGCTTTTAGTAACAAACCTATGTTTAGCTCATTTGTAAACCTTTTTTGACTAAAACATACCTTTCCATTTACATCACACATTCTTCTGTATATTTCACATAGTTTGCACTTGTCAGACACCTCTGTTCAAGCCTAGAGTACTCTGATTGGCTGCCATTTTGAATAACCTCAAAACAAATATTTTTGTGAGATTAAAATAATTTTTGCTATAAACCAATTCCAAACTATGCTGAGTTTATATTCATGGGAAAATTTTTTTAGAAAAAACAAAGTTTTTTTGGTTTTTCAAAAATATTCCCCTTATTTATTGAATGACTCTCATATTACTAAATTTTCTCATATTATATAAAGGGTGCTCAAACAGTCTGGTATCATACTAGGAATAAGTATTTATTCATAACATTTTTATAGACCTTGAAATGGAAATATTTCATTTGCTTTACATACATCCAATCCTGATGGACATAATTCCATGCACCTGTCATAATTGTCCTCATTTAACTGGAGCAGCAACTGTAGTTTTTCAAGATAACATTTTAAAACAAGCCAGAGCTAATTTTTTGTGCTCAGTTAAATGGTTTCAAGTATTGCTAACACTAATTATTCAATTTGATATTAATCATTTGTTTGCACACAGTTGAATAGTTTCAAGTGTAGTAAATGATTAAACAGTTTTATTTGACCCATAGGGAGGACACTAATAGGTACTATCACTTTAGGTCAATGTGAACCTGGCAGTAATGGCTATAAAGGAGTAGTCCACATTTCCTAAAGATTTAGGACTCTAACCTCACCATTAGATGGTTTAGTGTCATATTCAGGACCCTCAAGGGAATTTTACCCCTTTGTAGAGATGCAGCCAGTGTATTCTACAGCTCCAGCCAACTAGGCTAGCAGTTTAAAAGGGTGCCATCTATGCAAATGCAAGATGCTTCTCCTACATACTGCTTGCATAGACATGAGCCAAATAGACTTTTTCAGGGTTTAAACTGCAGCGCTGGGGTTGTCATTAGTGACACTCTTTGGCTGGCCTCTTCAAGTTTAGTTGTATCTCTCGGCATCTTTTTAAAAGTTTGTTCAAACAGTTTTGGGTGATTGGTTGTTTATCAGAACATAAACAGCTAAACTAATCAGCCACTTTTTGCTAGCTTCCAACCACCAACCAGTGGAATAACTTTAATGGATTCCTTTTTTAGTGACATTTTTATTACCCTGAAAAGAAAATTAAAATGATTCTATACTTTTGAGGCATTCTCTCTCTCTCTCTCTCTCTCTCTCTCTCTCTCTATATATATATATATATATATATATATATATATATATATATATATATATGTACAGGGTGTCTCAAAACAGATGCAACCCATTAATATGATAATTCATATTGCATTAAGTTATCTTTCATCTGAATCTTAAAAACGATCATATCACTTCAGAAAGGTCAAACCAGATGACAAGGGCTGAAATTGATTGTGCACATGAAAGACCAAGTTTTTTGGAATGTCTTTGGAGGGACCTTTTCAGACTCCCTCTAACAGAATCCCTCACCACATCCACATTGTCACGACATCTTGCAGTCAGATCTGGGATTTTCTGCCTTCTTGTTAAGGTTTTTTACTGACCCTGTGGTATGAAGTTTGTGTACCCAACAATGAATTTGGCTTTTCTGGGGATAATTGTTAAGTTAAACTTCCTGCAAAATTTTTCTTGCACAGTTTTGAATGATTTTTTTTCCAAATAAGAAGTGACACAAAACATTTTTCCTCTCTTGTCCAAGGCATTGTGATTGAAGATTAATAGTTGTTATTGTATACTATTTTCAAATCTGAAACAAAAAAGAACATAACATGATTATTAGTAGAGTTATTAGCAGTCACATGGGTCCCATGTATTTTGAGTCACCGTGTTTATATATAATTATTTCTAGAAATCATTTTTAAAAATGTCTATAAAACCTGGTTTTTAATCAGACATAATTTTATGTTGTCGTGATTCTATCTTAAATATTGATAAAAACAATAAGTATTTAATTATTTTTTCTTTTTAATTGTAATGTAAAAATAAGTGCCTGTATGTATATATATATATATATATATATATATATATATATATATATATATATATATATAACACATACCAAGATCAATGATAAAGAATTTATCATCCAGTAATGAACTAGTCCAAGACCTTCATCTGAATACTTCACTGATCTCAATTCTACTGTTGCTCCGTTGGCTGGGGTAGTAGAGTACACCGACTGCATCTCTCCAGAGGGGTAAGACCCCCTCCAACAAGTGTCCTGGATATGACACTTAACAATTTGATGGTGAGGTTCGAGTAATGCTCAAACTTTAAGGAATGCAGAGCACTCCTTCATGGAGTGGTAGCACCTGATAGGGTCATATCTATGGGTTGAATAGAACTAAACTGCATACTTATGCTAAACTGAATTGTTTGAAATAGGACTGTTCTTGACATTGAAACTGTACTTATGCTAAACTGAATTGTTTGAAATAGAACTGTTTTGACAGTTAACTGTATGTAAACAAAAATTATACTTATACTAAACTGAATTGTTTGAATTAGAACTGTTTGACTAAACTGAATAGCTTGAATTGTTTTAACAATTAAATTGTATATTTATGCTAAACTGAATTGTTTGAAATTGAACTGTTTATTTGTATAAAAATGGATTTGGCATTAAATAGCCTACAAGTGTTGATATGCCATTAAACCCAAACAAACAAACCATTTTACTGATGATGTCACCTTACTGTCAGACTTCTTGGAGAATACAAAATATCTCTTAACAGCTCTCCAAGAAGCACCTATATTTATTGGCCTTCACCTTAAAGAAAGCAAAACTGCATACATTTATAATTTTATCTCTACAGAAACTGTAATATAGACAACAGCCAAATTAAGAAGGTAGATGATTTTGAATATCTCAGTTTTTGGATCATGGACTCTGGAAAAGATTTGAATACCCAGACAGCATCAGCATGAAATGAAATGGACCTACCATACAAAAGAATTGGCTAGATGGTTGTTTGAAAGAGCCTTATCTTGATATTGCCAGATAGACAGGAATGCCCAACCAAATGCACAAAATTTGGCATTGTTGTATAGACATCTCATGGACCTGAATTTGGATGTAAAATTTAGTGTAAAATTAAGTTTGTAAAGGAAATTAACGTGAACCCTTTGGTTGGATCATAAAATCCTAACAAACATAAGTAAAACTTGTTTTGGAGTGATAAGTCAGTGTTTTTCTTCTCATCTGTGATTGAAATATGCTTACAAGCAGAAAGAAAAATGATAAAAATTCTGTGTAATTCTCAGAGCTGTCTAACATCTCTATTTTTTTGTTTTGTAGTGAAATAATAAAGATGTAAATAATAAATAATGTAAATAATAAAGATTGCTTGATGGAATTTCTTACATTTCTTTACTGTGTCAAGTTCAAAATATAAACTAGTGACAGCATAAAATATAAAGAGAAATCTATAAGAACTCATCATGTATATCAGATATTGCTCTCCAAAGGAAGGTAAAATTTATTGGCTATTGTCATCAAAGCTCGCATGAAGTTATTTCCCCCTGGGTCCTCTGTAAACCACAATTTCTAACCTGCAAGAGAAGTCATAAGCTGTCATCTCTGGATGTCATTGCCAAGAATTCTGCAATTTAAGTCAGTGACTTGACTATCACAATGAGTGATAGACCCTCTTAAAAATTCATTGTTGAATCCAACTCAGCTAAGGTCAATAGATGATAATGATGTCAGTTTCACACTTTCCTAATTATTCCACTAATAGTGACTTGGCTCTTGATCTGATGATAGTGGGACATGTGAAACTGACTGTCACTGTGCGGTGTTTATTTCTGTATTCACCCTTTATATTTACATACACACTATCCCTGATATTGAGCACTCTATCCATCACCATTAAAAACAAAAATTTTATGCGCAATGATTAAAATATATATATATATATATATTGTGTGTGTGTGTGTGTGTGGAACTGTAACTCAGCAAAAATTTCATATTATAGCAAGATTTTTATTAGGGCAATGCACATTACATACCCTTAGAAAATAAAACAATTTCCTTTCCAATTTGTCACAAAATGATAATTTTATGGGGTTTGCATTCATGCTGAATGTCACTCTTAATGATCTAGTTTCTCAACATAAGAAAGTAACAAAGAAATACTAATTAGTTGTAGAGCCAAGATTATGCTGATTGCATTCCCTGCAGAAGAGTTAGGCCCCCTCCCCACAAAAAAAAGTGAGTTTTGGATATGACACTAAACTGCATTCATTGGTGAGGTTTCAAGTCTTAAGGTTTGCGGAGTGCAGATTAATCCTTTGATTGCTATTACTCCCAAGTTCACTTTAATTCATATGCTCATGTCTATCCAAGTCTCACCACTGGGTCAAATAAATCTGATTGAAAATTATTAGTATTAGAGAGGAATACTTGAAACCATATAATTATCTTCCAACAAATTATGGTTATTATCATTATTAAATAAGAATAGTTACTTGAAACTATATGATTGTATACAAATTATTTGGATTAATTGTTAATTGAAGCTATAATTATTTATTATTGATTATCATTAGTTACTTGAAATCATATGATTAAAGGAAAAAAATTTAATTTATCTATTAAATAACCCAATAATGGTTTTCATACCCTAAGCCAACCAACTAGATTTTAACTTAACATCACAGCTATTATCATAGGAAATAGACATTTCTCTTCAAGGCTGTTTGTATTTTACTTGGTTCTAAAATGCATGAAATTCTTCTCTTTCCAGCTATGAGCAAATAGTAGAGCAGACTGGGCTCCTTAGTTTTGTATGGCAACTGGTTTAGGAGAAGGAAAATTCCTGAATTCAAACCAGTTGTATTTCATATAAAAATTAACCTTGTGGCAAAAAGAATGAGTGATACAAACTAATTAGAATCTTTCTTAAATAGAAGCACCAATATCATCTTGAACCACTGTGAAAACAAGAACCAAATGAGTTCATGGGTCTTTTAGTTACCCATTTATATTGAGAAAAGATATTTTATTCTATTTGATAATTCTTTGTTCAACTTGGTTAATTTGTAGTATAGTTGGATATGAAAAACAGCAACCCTTTTTGACATTGTAGACATTGATTTCATGATTATCATTGACCAAAAATTGTCCGATTAAAAGGAGCAGCTAGTCAATGATTTTAAGCTTATCAGTTTTATATTAAAATCAATCAATTTCTTTTTCTCTTCTGTTAATTTCTTGGACTAAAATTATTTCTCCCTTCTTTGTAATCACTTAAGTGTAAACAGATTTCAATTAGTGTTTTAATTGTTTTGCCTGCTAGGTAAAATTATCGACTGCTTCATTACAAGAGATGGTCATTTAGTCTTTATTTTAATTTTATTTATTTATATGGAGTCAGGCTGTTTTCACACCAAAATGTCTATTTTTATCTACTATTTATACTACTAACAATTTGTTGACATGTCTGAATATTAGATAAATAATATATCCTCTCTCTCTCTATATATATATATATATATATATATATATATATATACCTTTCATTTGTTAGCTTGCTTGTTAACCATGGACTTTCTAAGCCAATGTGCCAATCTTGATGAAACTTGGTATATGACCATCTTTCACCTCAAAAAGCATTTTTAATGGTATTTGTCCATGGTTGTGTGTGTTTTTCAAATTTCCAGGTCTCTTCTAAGTAATTCTTCTCAAGAGTAAGAGGTTTAAACATGTGGAAGACACCATATCAAAAGAAATGATTCTGAGATATTTCAATCAGTGTAAAACTTGCTGGAATAAGTGTGTTGAAAACTAAGAGGACTATTTTGAAGAAAATGTTTCATTCATTGTTCATATCTGTGTTGGTAAATACAGTTTCAGTTTCAATATTTTTTAACATATCTTGTGTGTGTGTGTATATATATATATATATATATATATATATATATATTTGCTTGGTTATTACCTTTGGACTCTGAAGTTAATGAGCCAATCTTGATAAAACTTGGCATGTGAATTCCTTTAATCTCAATGAGTGGTTTAATAGTATTTGGGGGGATATTTTAGCTTAATTGATTAGGAAGGTCTAATTTACCCAGAAAATGAATATAATTGGCATCTGCAAGAGTGCTTCCCTCATGGAGGGAAATCTGAGAGTAAACTATTCAGAATTGTTTCATTATTCTTATAAACCCCTTGGCTAATGGATGGATGGAAGGTCTAATTCATTCAGAATTTTTTTTTAAGAAAATTAATAAGATGACTTGTTTTCACCAAAAGCAAATAGAATTGATTTTTGTTTAATAAAATATTTTTTGTGTATTACTGTTGCATACCCATTCTGGGTATATATGTTAATGAATTATATTTTTATTTCATCTTCTATGTTAGATCATCTTGTGCCCAGTTCCTCACTTATTCTTTTCTTATCTTTGTTATTCTCACATCACCATTTTTCTTCTTGTTTGTCACCTTGTGTTGCTTTGTCTGTTCATTATTCAACCCCAACATTTTTCGTTTTTTGGTGCTGGAATCACAAACAACTTAGAATAATTTTTATGCGTTTGCATCTTATTTCTTAAGACATTTGTTTGTGACCTGTCACAATCTTACAGGGAATTGGTGTGTATGGGTGAAACAACCAACTGCTCCATCTGAGCACCTCCCACTACCAACTATAACTTATTCTTAACTTCTTAGTATCATCTAACCATGTGACTCTTTGTTCAATCAAAGCTGTGGTCTTAAATGACTTCTAGGTTATCACCTGTCAATCAAATTGGGTGATCTAAGTTTAATGGTTAGAATTTATCTAAACTAACCAACACTCCTTGACAATAATAGATTTTGACTATTTATATGTAACATTTTTAATCCCAGGTAATGCAAGGTTTTTTGCTAGTACTATATATAATTGTGTATTTTGAAGATCTAATTTTTAGGCACAGAATTGACATTGAACTAAACAAGTAATTCAGTTGCCATTAAAGTCAGTATTGAATTACATCCTATTTATAAAATTCAGATCATAATTTATTATAATTGCAAATAGATTTAAAAAAAAAAAAAAAAGAGCTGTAGTCCATAGTTAAAATTGAATAGTTATCACTCTTGAGAGTTTATAATGATTGAAATGAGTGTGAACAAAGACCCCATAATATTATGTTGCAAATTGGATTGGAAATTGCTTTATTCTCTCATCAGACTTGGTATTTAAAAAGAAAAAAACTTTCTATATATTACTCACTTAAAGGCCACTTTCAACAGCCATTAAGTTCAGTACTGAATCATCCAATTTATAGGAACCATATAGCCATACAGCCAAATTGCATTCTTAGATTCAGTTATAAATAAATGTAAATAAATCAAGGAAGTATAAAATAAAAATTGAATAGGTATCTTTCTTTAGAAATTACACTGATTGGGATGAGTGTGAACAAAGATCTTATACTATTTTTATCTTTCAAGTTGCTTGAAGTTAAAGTATTTTTAACTATATTGCTTTTGATCAATGCAATATGCCGTTTTCGTTGTTATGGTAATACACAAAAATCAGATCATTATAAAATAAATCCTATTTTAGAATTTATGTTCATCTTTTTTCATATGCGAGGAGATTAAACAAAAAAAGAACTGCTAATGATTATTTTTCATTATTACTATTATCATAATTAATCTGTTAATCCTAGCAGCCAATTGTACTTATTGGTGTCATTCTGGTAAGATCATTATGATAGAGTTGAATAAAATGCATAAGAAAAACAGTTATAAAATTTGAACATTTTCTTGCATGGTTCAATCTGCTTCATTTTTTTTGTATGATCTGAATTCTAATTAGTATTATAATCATTTCATTTTGAATGCAAAAAAATGGTGAATAGAAAGCACATGTTTAAATGTTTCAAAGGAGTGAATGAGGTTTTACATACTGAACCAAAAGAACAATTGATTCTTAATTCCCAACTTAACTATATTTTTCTATATGTCTTTTTGTCATCATAACTAACGCACTGGGAATCACCCTTAAAACCCGAGAATTGAGATTTGAAAGAATATGGTAGTGTTAGGATCAGCAGGAATGTTGAGGAAGATCTTGACAAAATAGATGAAAATCTTTTTTCTTTTTTAATCAGAGTATTCTCTACTTCTTTTTCTAATATAAAGTTCATGAATATTGAATCAAATTTTATACAATATTTCTTCCGAAAATATTTATACCCAAGTTGTAGTTATCAAGACAGAAATAAGCAATAAATGAAATGTTAACTTTATTTAAAATAGTTCCTTTGACATTTAACACACTTATTCTTGTAAGTTTTCCATTGGTCAAAGCATCTTTGAGATTGATGATCAAAAAGATTGCCTTTTATATCATTTTTTTCATATAATTCTTTCAGTTGTGCAAATGTCTTTAAATCTTTATTTTGAATTTTTAAAAGTATTAAATCTTCAGTTTCAGTAATCTTTAATCCCATACATACAAAAATTGTTCATTCTCTTCTTGATTTAGTGATAACTTTTTTGAACACCTCCTTCATAAATTTGTTTTACATTTAAATTTGGGTTACTTCAGAACTCATAAAATTTAGAAATAATCAAGTCTGTAAAGGGTTAAGCTATTTTATTTGTAAGTTAGAATTCATTTGTGATAATTATTGCAGTTTTAATGCAGTTCAATGTCAGAAAAAGATAGACTGTGGGGAATTTTCTCCCTGGAGAATAAAGGTAATTATGGAAGGTTGTTCTGAAGAATAATTTTATGTCCATTTTGGATGACTAATGCCAGGATATCAACAGATATTATAACACCAAATGCTATTGGCTACATAAGATTATAATTATTATTCATCTCAGAAATGTTAGTTAGAGTTATGGTCATCATTACTGACTCACTGGGAACCACACCCAAAACAATACAGATTGACAAACTGACAGAATGTTTGAGATTATCAAGAATATGGCAGTCTTTAAGTCAGAAAGAATGCTGAGGTAGATGTTAACATTAAGATTTACAACACTTGAAAAAGGCTGAAGAGTACAACAGCCAAAACATTGTGACTCTAATAACAAATAGATCCAGCTTAAAATAATACCAAGTACATAAACCTGAAGAAGGCCAGAAGGTACAAAGGCTGAAACATTGTGGCTAAAAGAACCAAAATGAGCACTCTAGTCTCAGAAGCTCAGTGAATAATAATGATTAAATACTGATCTCAGAAATTCAGGTTGAAATGATAGGCTCATAGCATTCATAACTGACACTCTGGGCAGACAAGTTTCTTTATTCTTGGTTTAGTAACCAGTCTAGAAGGGTTTTGAGTCCTTTCAATAATCTTTGATCAAGAAACATAAATAGTCAAATCCTTCAGTTATACAATGACTCACAGACAAACAAAAAAACATTTGATAAATTGCAGTGAAATGTTACACATTCATCTATTTATATAAATAATTTTATCTATAAAATGTTGGATTTATTTTCAATGTAGAAGGAAATGATAACTTAATGCTATTTGAACTGGGCAGGTGACAAAATAGCTTATTTTATTATATTCACATCTTATACTAAAGAATCCTAATCCTTCTCCTTTGCTACAGAATACATTTAAAGAGAGATTTGTCTGGAACCAAGAATAAATTCGAATGTAAAAGTCTATCTCATCTTGTTCTTTTCTCTACTGGTTCTGCTTGTTTGTGAGCCAAGCCATTTTTAATTTTCTTCCATCATATACACCACTGATTAAAATGAAAAAAGTCAAATGTTAAAACTATAAACCTAACCTCAGCCAACATTAAAAATTGATTTTCTGCTCAAACACAGAAATAAGTCTGTGCATAAGATTCATCTATTGACAGGTGGTTGAAGTTTGCATTGAGAATTTTCTCTGTTTTTTTTTTCTTCTTCTTCCGCCATAGTTCATAGATAGTTATTGTCCTTTTAGTGTCTGTGTATTTATACAGGCAGTTTTCATTATATAGTATGAATGAAAAAAATTGACGCATAAATATTGGTAGATAAATTTAATAAATTTGTTTTCATTATATGTAACAATTCTGTTTAAGAAAATAATATTTTAAAAAGATTTGAACAAAAAATTTATGTTAAAATCTTTCCTTGAATATGTATACTTATCAAAATGCATTACAAATTTAGTATCATTACATCAAACTATTTGGCCATCTATTGAGGAAGGACAAGGTTTTCCCAATTATTAATATAAATGCATCGGAAATAATTTTACTATAAAAATGCATTACGACTCCTCAAGACAAAAATTATCAGGGGTGAGCTATTCTGTGTTAGTACTTATTATTTTAAGTATACATTTTTAACTAGTTCAATAGTTCTCAACCAAGTTTTTTTGCCAATGCACCCTTTTCATCAAATTTCAGGATGTTGTTGCTCCCTTTCCAAGTAAACATGAATTGTCATTTGTACAAAGATCAATATTCTAACAATCTGAATCTACCATTCTGAAGTTCCAATTCCCCCACTCCTGAAATATTAACCTCCCACTCCTTGGTTGAGAACCTATGAATTAAAGCATGTTTACGGGACCATTTATATAAATGTGAATAATTTTGGGGACTTAAAAGTAACTGTAAAGTGGGGAAAAAAATGCAGCAGATGTCTGAAATTTACTGCATGTCTGGATGGGTTATATAGATATTACATTTCTATTAAAAAAAACTTTTTTGGTATATTACCACAAACATTTGCTCAGAGGGATATTCTGGACAAATAGCACAAATCTTCATTTAAAAAATAAATTTTGACTTGGATTCCCAGTGGCAAAATGGGATTAAAGTTCAAATCTCATTGAGAGCTTCTACTTAATCATCTCCAATACATACTGTTCCAAGTTGTCATAGAAGTAATGAGTTGAGGAATTTGCATTTAAAAAGATGAAAGAAAATACTAGTCAAAATTAATAACAACAGTGGTTGATTTTGTCCTATTCATTTATATTATCCTAAGTTTAATGTTCTTCTCTTTTTTCTCTATTAATCTGAATGAAATGATTTTTTTTACATCTGACATCTCTTCTAATAATTGTTTGAGATGAAATAGAAATTATCTTTTTATTATATATTAATATGCATTGCATTGCATTATTCAAAATATTTTGATACTAACAAGTAGCTGTTTGCCAAAAACTCTGTCTCTCAATAGAAACAGCATAGCCTTAAAATAAAATATTTTTTATTAACTGAATAAACAATTATTGCTAACAATTTTTTAATAAAAAGTCAATTTTCTTCTAAAACAAAGATGCTGGATTTTATTATTTCTCATGGAATATTATACAGTGAAAATGAATATCATTAAATATTATTTAATACCAAATTTTACAGCATTGAATTTGTGATTAATTGCAATTAGAAATAAATGAATAATAATTAGAATGTGATTGTTATTTCTCTTGAATTATTTTATTCTCTAAGTTTTTAAAACCATTACACTCAAAAAAATCTCCCTATGATATAACATTTTCATTCACTCTTCAGGTTCAAAGACCAAAAATTTGGAATCTAGTTCCTGGCAACCAATTACCAGGCTGCACTTTCCAATTACACTTAACAGGATAGACTCCAGGGTTAATCCCTGCTGTCTGAAGCATCCTATAAGAATAAATGCGGATGGAACTGAACAACTTAAGCTTTATCCTAATGTATATGAGAGGACCTCACATTAGATATGAATTTATATCGAATGTGTCTCCATAGGGAAGTGGATGAACAAGATTATAATCTGGATAATTCAAGTAATTCAAGAATGTTTTGTTTCTTGAAATTTTATATTTTTTGTATCTGATTTTTTTTTTTTTTTTTTTTTTTTTGGTAAGCTTCCACATTTGAAGAATTGAGGCTGTAAGTGTACAACAAATATGCAAATTTTGTTATTATAATTCCAGGCATTTTTAAAAGAAAAAAGAAAAAAAATTGCAGAATGCAGACACACACATTGATTATTTGTGAGTAGATAATTGTGACAACCTATTAAATTTTTTTTTTTTGTTCCTGGAATGATCAGTATATAGCGGACATCTTGAAAAATGTTCAATAGCCACTGCTTACCCTACTATCTACCACTGCAGCTACACACAAAAAAGCAATCAACCAAAGACATATAATTATGATAAAAATGTCATTAAAAAATAAATATTCAGCCATTTTTTTGCCTCTCTTCAATTTAGACTGATCTAAATGTCTATGTGTATACACCACACCTCAACATCAAACACTGAAAAGACTATTAAAAAAGAATTAACTCATATACACTACTATATTTATGTTTTATATATAGAAAGGTGTATGTGTGCATGTGCCTATTATTATAAGCATGCTTATTTAGGTATTATGTGTAATTACAATTAGCTTGGCTCTGTGTGTGTGTTTGTGTGTGTGTGTAAGTGATTGCTCTTCATCAAATACCTAAACAAAAGAATAGAAATATATATAAAAAATATACACACATCTTTTTTTATATATCTACATATGTACACTTTATATGTTTTATATATAATGCATGCATGTGTGTATATATATATATATATATAGAGAGAGAGAGAGAGAGATGCTGATGATAGTATTTGAATAATTTTGCAACTACTTTGTACTTATACTATACTGCAAATATAAAATAACTTCTTAGCTAAAAATGATTTAAGACATAAATAACTTGTGGCCTTTTATTTATCAAGTTATATATATGTGCATTTGTGTACTAGTACAAGAGCCTGACTTTGCTTGGGAAAAATAATATACTAGAGCAAATTTTTGAAAATTTTTATTAAAGCAAAATTCTTTGCTTTTGTCCTTCATATGAATGAGTCCTCTCATTAATTTTCTTCCAAAATGTCCCAATTCTCCTGTAAGTGAGAGTGGGGTGTCCTGCAATTTTATTTGCTTTCTTGATGAAGTAGATCTCTTGATCAATTTTAAGCTAAAATATTCTGGGAACCTCCAAGTCAATCAATACCATTAAAACACTCCTTGAGGTGAAAGGAATTCACATACTAAGCTTCATTGAGATTAGCCCATTAGCCTTGAAGTCCATAAGTAACAAACATATTAGCAAACCAATTGAATTATCTATTATATTTTAGTAGAATAAAACATGATTATTTGTTTGATTGTTGTCACATCAGATAAATAATGGACCATTCCGTTTTGATTTTGAAGAAAGAAAAAGAAGAAAAAAAACAAAAACATGATACTCATCAAAGAGAAAAGGAAAACAAATATAATAAGACAGAGAGAAAGAAGACGTGATAATGCTATACATCAGACAGTTATTGTCTGCTTCTATGGAATGAAAGGAAGAGAAAAAGAAAGGGAAGAGTTAAGGAGAGAAAGAGAGAGCAATTAGTTCAAAAAAGAAAGTTTATCTGATTTTTTATAGATAATAATAGAATCTTCCAAAAGTCAATAAATTATTTAAATTTTAATAAAGTTCTTAGTACTTATTAATAAACAAATAAAAATAACCTGAGTATTAAAGTTGAACTGGTCATCTATTTACACTTATTTATTTGCAATGAAATGTGTAATGAGTAATAATAAATAATGATAATCTATAGAATGGTTTAAACAAAAATTATGATTCAAGAGTATATAATTCAAAATTTGCATTTTTTCTAATTCAAAAATTTTCTTTAGTGATTTATTTCTAAATTTATGCATCAATGAAAAAAGAAAATTTATAAAAACTTATGTCTTTATGCAATTTCATTTTTGCTTACAAGTTTAAATGCTATAGAGTATGGTGATAAATAATGCTTAATGATATCTGTTTTGTATAATATTCTACCAGAAATGATTAAATCCTAGTATATTGTTTGGAAGAAAATTAACTTTTATAATGTTTTATTAAAGCTGTACCTATTTATGGGTGATACTCTGTGTATATATATATATATATATATATATATATATATATATGACAGAAAAATTTGGTTGGATCTATTTTTCTCTAATTTTTTTTTTTGCAAATATTTTTTCTCATCACAGTCATAGTTATGTAGGAATGTTCATAGGTTTTTGAGTACTTTCAATCATCTGTGATCATTATCAAGAAACATAAATAGTCAGTGTTATATTTGAAGTCCAGAAACATTGATGTACAAGTGAGATGTGAATTTTTGAATTAATGTTTGTTTGTTTTTTTTTTCATGCATTATTAATAGAATTGCTTATAAATATGTCTACCCCCTACTGATTTAAAACAGTTAAAACAAATAACTTTAGATATTATTTATTACCAAATTTACAACTTTGAAACTAAAAATAAAACCTTTGTGAGGCTTAGAATATGCCAACTGAATTTTCTATAGAGGGGTCTTACCACCCATCAAAAGAGGAATCCTGAGTATGACACTTAACTGTGGTGGTAAGGCTCCAGTTCTTGAATGCTGAGGAGTATAGAGTCACCTCTTCATATTGTATAGCCACATACAACTGCACGTATACATATATAAATATATGCGGAAACATAATCAACTTCAATAACAAGCGAATACACTTCTTTATAAAAATATAAATCTCTCACACTTTATTTTCGAAAAAGTGATGTTTGTTGTGTGTGAGAAATGAGTGGAGATGAGGACGAACTGCTATATTGACCCAAGTTCTTCCTCGACCATAGCAGCATCTTGGCTGGGTTGCTCAACCGTGGGTCACTAAGGGCAGCAAAGCCCTCAGTCTGTAAGCTGGTTCTCACTTCGACATCCTGTTTCCAACTGACTTGAACTGCCAGGGCACCTGGTTACATTATTTTCTAATTCCCACCTGCTTCTGCGGTTCTTCTGCTTATTTACACAGATGCATCGGCTCAGTCAAGCGTCAATATATAACAATCATCCCATTCTTATTTTTCAAAATTCCCCATGTAGACATTTTCTTCACGTCCCTCTCCATCCCCCTTATGCACACATCTTACAAATAATGCTCAAGGACAACAACAGCAAAAATACAAAAAGAAATTACTTGAACAACAGCAAAAGACAAAAATCTTAATTAGAAGGCGACCTTCTCACTATGTAACACTTACCCAGGCTAATTATTATCTAAATTTATTTCATACTATACTTTGTGCGGTTGTCTAGCCTGACATGCGTGCAATACAGATGCATCTTTCATCCTCCCAAACCAATAGGACCCTCTGCAATTCCTTGAAGAATCTCAAAACCATAAAAGGACCATACTCTGGTCCCAGATCCTGGTCCTAGTGACCCTGGTCATTCCAGCAATACATTTCGCCTGGATTCCTTATGACCACACTCCAGTTCTTCACTCAACAGGTTCCTACCTGGAGTAACTGGAGAATTCCACCAACTAAAAAACAATATCTTCAAGGCCCAAAACATTACTCATAAATCTACAAAAATCATGGTCCAAAACAATGCATCACAATTCTAAAAAAATAACAATACATCCAAATGTATCACAATCTGACATGCATGCAGTAAACCACCTAAAATAGACCACGCAAAATATTTATTAGCAAAGTGTTACTCATTTTTTTTTCTTATTAAGTTTCTGTTACCATCCCCATTGGTCTGTAAACCCTTGAGGAACATGCTTTACCTGATCACACCCTTCACCGGGTTGCTTTTCAATTTAATCAGGAACCCTCGTGGCTACTAAGATATAGGCACCTCGCCTTTCCTAGATTCATTTCACTTCACCAAACCACATACGAATCCAAAATATCATCGGGGCTGAAAGATTCAGACATCATCTACAAAATATTGGAGCAGGCCACGCCTTTCTTTCCTTTATTCCATCAACTTGGAACTCCAATCTGAAAATACTGGCCACCACAAGCCTTCAACAAATCCATGGGACGGTGAATTCCTCTATAGAATTACTTCTTACCATATGCCCCAAACAATCTGTAACACAACTTTGATGAATCTCTGTCCTAATCTCAAGTCAGCCCATGATTCGCTCAAAAACAGAAACCTAAAAAAAGTATTTCCTATTCCACGAAAACCCAATATTCCCAAAAAAATTTAGAATCAACATCATTTTAAAATCTTCATAAACTTAATATCAAATCCCCTGTTAATGGTTTTTGTCAAATTTCATAATATGAAACAGGAAAAAAAAATTCTAATGTTGCCTTTAAACTCAAACAAACTCTTTTTTTTTTTTTTTTGACTAATTTTTCAACCATTCTGAACAAGTCAAAACAATATAAATAATATGTCCACAATTAAAGTTCACAAAGTTTAAACAAATGTTTGGTTTTTCTTTTGTTCAATCTATGCACTGTCTATTTTTCCAAAAAATGCTCATTTTTTTCTTTCTTTTTTTATGCTGTGTTCCACAGTGTTCAAGTTTCTTTTCTTCTTTTTTTCTGTCTTTTTCCATTGTCCTGTCATCCTTTTTTTGTTTTTATTAATAAATTGCTCATTCACTATTTTTTTTTAAACCTTATATCTGCTTCTCTCTGTCTTTACCTTAATATAATAACTATAGGTTCATGCACCACCGTTTATTCAATTTCTAACAAATATTTCCATAAAACAAGCATGGTTCGTTAATGAAACTTTTTCAGTAATATTCTTTCTTCTTTCAGCAAGTATCTCTACAAAAGCATGGCTCGTATCCAGCCATCATTTCTTCATTTTTACTTGTTCCGAACACGACAACACAATACTAGTTTCTTGCTTACTTCCAAAGATAAGTTAAGATATCCCAGGAGGTCTTTCCTAAGCAACCCAAAACTTTTACTGTCTTTTTCAATAGTTAACAGGGTACATTATTTATTCATCTATTTGGTCAACTATATTTCTCCCTCAAGAACAATTCAAAACCGAGTCCACAAATCTTTCGGTACATACAATGAGATTGTCAAGATTTTGCACATATACTCCTTATCTCCTATCCCGTTTCAAATATACTCTTCAATAGAATTTCAAACCCCATTCCAAGGGGACCTTCACAACTCAGCCTGGCCACAAACCTGTCAGTACTTCAATAAAATTTCAAAACCATTCTTAGGGGAATTCGCACTCCCCGTACCACAAGATTCTCAACCCCTCTCTAGGGGGAGATCTTCACAAAATCTGGTATGCTTCTCCCAGTACCCAAGATATCAATCCCATTCTAGGGAGACTTCACAGAACACTTCCAATTTCCACAACTTTTCCAAACATTGAACCCGTCCCACAGCCTTAACTACGGATCCAAAGGTATATGAGCATTCTCCAGACAACATCATTGATACCCCGAAATCCTCCCAGATCTCGGACTAAAATCCTAATTTCAAATTACTGTGCGTTAGGACAGCATTCACAAGTTACTACAAAATTTCATTCATAAAAATTTTGTTTACTATCAAATTCATTCATAAAAATTAAAACTCAAAACCCAAGTGGAAGTTTACATTATGACCCGTCAATCATTTTAACTTAGGGACAGTATATCTGTCCCAGGGGCCATCTTTCTTTCTAATCTTTTCTCAGCAACCTGCATGTATGTTTCCCTCTTTCTCACTTTCTTTCTCTCTCCCTTACTCCCTTTTAAAATTACATATAGTAGTTTTCATAATTTTTCTATACTTTATATGTAGGGCGCAATCAGTTTTTTTTCTAAAATTATTTTCAATGTATCATTTAGAAAGGCCAAATAACATTAATATGATAGACAGAGAGAGCAATTATAACGAATGAGCAATCTACTCACAGACTTTGAAGTTTTTCTCTTTTCTTTTTTCTTTTTTTTCTTTTTTTCTTTTCTGTTTTTCATCTTTGTTTTCGTGTCTTGTTCATTCTGTTTTGTTCTTGATGTGTTGAATTCTCCCTTCTCTTTACGATTTTCTCTTGGTTTCCTTTCTTTCTCCAAGGTTCAAAATTTTTATCGGCCGCTTCCTTGATCATCTAGGTTCAAACTCAGGTTCGATACCACGCCATGTGGGCATGAACTGGCCTTTGGCACCAAATTTTAATAATGTTGTATAGCCACATACAACTGCACGTATACATATACAAATATATGTGGAAACATAATCAACTGTAATGACGACTTCAATAACAAACGAATACACTTCTTTATAAAAATATAAATCTCTCACACTTTATTTTCGAAAGGGTGATGTTTGTTGTGTGTGAGAAATGAGTGGAGACAAGGACAGACTGCTATATTGACCCAAGTTCTTCTTCAACCATAGCAGCACTTCTTTCGCATCTTGGCTGGGTTGCTCAACCGTGAGTCACTGAGGGCAGCAAAGCCCTCAGTCTGCAAGCTGGTTCTCACTTCGGCATCCTGTCTCCAACTGACTTGAACTGCCAGGGCACCTGGTTACATTATTTTCTAATGCCCACCTGCTTCTGCTGTTTTCCACTTGTTTACACTGGTGCATCTCTTGATTGACGGCTCGGTTGGGGGTCAATGTGTAACATTCATTGTCATTACTCCCAGGTTCATTCTGAACCTTGATTAGTAGTACCTGTTATGAATCAGATAGGTCTGTTCAAAATTATGTTAGATAGGAATACTTGATACAATATAATTGTGTACCAACAAATGATTATTATTATCACAGTAAGATATTTGTATTTTCAACATTAACTTGCAATCCCACAATAAAGTGGGATTGCAAGTTAATGTTGAAAATATGAATAGTGATGATTGTAATCAAACATTTATAAATGAATCAAATTTTAGCTTTAAATAAGCCCCAAGGAATTGATATACCATTAAACAAATAAAAAGGGAGTCCCTGTAATGTAATGGTTAACATGTTGGACTGTGACATCATAGTAAGTGATATCAAACTCCAGTTGCACTATTAGATTCACTTTCAGTCTAGTACCCTCAGGAAAGGTATGAACTCCTTTATACCTCCAACTATGAATTAAATAACACTACTACAGTCTTTTTATAAGAATAGATTTGACATTAAATAATAAATGGAGGTTGATATGTCATTAAACAAGAGAAACTAAACAAATAAACCAAACCGAAAATAAAATTACAATAATTTTGTATGCATTTACTCAACCCTCTGCAATGCGACACAATGTCAATTTTTAAGAGGAGTACAGCTGGTTTGAATTCAGTTTTTCTTCTACACCAGTTACTGTATCAAGGCTAAAGAATCAAGTCTGCCCTAGGTGTGTGAGGAGTGGGGTGAAAAAGAGATTCAGACCTTTCCCAAGGGCATTACTGTGAAGTGAAACACAAATAGCATTGTTCAGGATTTGAACTTGACTCACTGAGTCCATTTCATGTGAGGATGACTTACACTAAACACAGCTTTTCGGTAGCCAAAAATAAAACCCTAAGCAGTTAAGAATTGAGTTGTTTGCATTTAAGAATTTACACCAGATGACTGTCAATGATAATTGTTAATATAACAAATAAATCCACTTCAGACCAAAGAGATATTTTTTTATATTAATGTAAAACGTTAATATTGTTTTGTGAAAAAAATTAGCTGATTTTTATTAAGAGATATATATATATATATATATAAGTAAATATGTGGTGCATTCAATAAGTTTTCAGACTTTTTTGTACAGGCATTTAAAATTGTCTTAGACTCTTGAAAATTTAGTATGTTATTACTATATATCTTATGAGGTGACTGACCAATTTTTATGATTTCAGCTTCAAATGAACAGCTACTGCAGCAATTGGAATACACCCTACTAAAGCCTGATTGTCACAGCTGGTGAATTTCAAAAATGCAGTCTGGACGTGAGGACACTTTAGAAGAACGATATACAATAAAATTCTGTTTTAAACTTGGAAAAAATGCCACAGAAACATGGAATACTTCAGACTGCTTTTCAACCATGTTGTATGAATCGAGTATCAGTTTTTGAGTTGCATAAGAGATTTAAGGAAGGCAGGGAGTCTGTGAGGGATGATGAGAGGTGTAGGAAGAGTAAGGAAGTCAATATACCAGAGTTGATTGGCCAAAGGGTTAGGGTTACGGTTACTATGTTGAGGTTTTAAGGGAGTTCACGAAGAGATTCCATCGGAAGAGGCCAGCACTCTTCAAATCGAGTCAGTGGCATTTCCACCAGGACAATGCAGCAGTCCACAACTCCATCCTTGTCACAGACTATTTGACCAAGATGGGCATCAAGACAGTTCCTCACCCTCCCTATAGTCTAGTCCTTGCTCCCTGTGACTTTTCGTCATTCCCTAAGCTCAGAGGCTGTTGTTATGAGACAACTGAGTAGATGAAAGAGGCTGTGACAAAGGTCATTGACACACTCACACAAGAGGACTTCCATGGGGCCTTCCAGAAGTTGTTGAAATGGTACAACAAGTGCATTGCAGCCGGAGGAGATTACTTCAAAGGGGACTAGAGTTTCCTGTGTGTACTATCAATGAAAGTGCCCATTCGAAAAAAGTCTTGAAACTTATTTAATGATTCTCGAAACATATAATAGATTTATTAATTTGAATATTTTTTGTTAGTCTTAATTCTAACTAAGCATGGCCCAGTCAGCTGGGGCTGTAGAATACACTGCAGAGGGGTGAGACTCCCCTAATGGGTGTCCTGGATATCACACTAAACAATCTGATGGTGTGGCTCCAGTAATGCTGTAGCCTTGGGGAATGCAGAGCACCCCTTCATTGCCATTGCTCCCGAGTTCACTGTGGCCTAGAGTGGTAGCATCTGATAGGTTCCTATCTATGGCTCAAATAAAACTGTTAGACATTTAAACTGTGTACTTTGACATTTAAACTAAGTGCAAACAAATGGCTTATGCTAAACTGAATTGTTTGAAATAAACTGTTTTGACATTTAACTGTGTGTAAACAAATGACTGATGTTTAATTGAATTGTTAGTCTTAAATAGCAGTACTTGAAAACATTTAACTGTGTGCAAGCAAATGATTAGTAGTAAGTAGAATTATTCATATTAGATAGAAATAAGTGAAAACATTTTACTGTCTGAAAAAAAAATGAGTTCAAGCTCATTCAAAAATATTCTCCGTAAATAGTGTTTAGAAATCATATATTTGATATATATGTATAAAAAGGATTTGGCATTAAATAACCTCCAATGGTTGATATACCATAAAACCAAACCAAACCCAACAATAATGCTACGTAACTTTTTTACATCTTTAACTATAAATCTGATTATCAATATCCAATTAAATGTTTATAGTAATGTTGTTATTTTTTTTTTCTTTTGAAGTTTAGAGAAAAAAAAAGGATTTGTTCTATTTTACAGCTATCTGATTATTGTTCGAGATTCCTTCTTGTTGAGAGATCCTCTTTCTCCATGAGGATCTAAATATCTTTCTAAATTAAATTCTTTCCTTGGGTTCAGAGGTAGAGTATTCACCAATGACCCCATAGACTGGGATTCAATCCCAGGTCAAGTCATACCAAAGACTCAAAAAATGATACTCGATGCCTCTTTGCTTAACACTCAGCATTATGAGGTATGTATCAAGGGTAAAGTGGAATAATCAAAGTAAAGGAGTAGTGCCTTCCCCTACACCTCATAGTAGCTATTGTAAAGGAAGCCTTTGGGTTGCCCTTGACTACAGTCACCAACTTTACTTACTTACATTAAAAATGTTTCACTATATATAGAAGATATTCAAATTCTTCCAAATTACTAAGATAAATATTTGTTATAGTAACAATTATCATTGACTTTAAGATATGATTTAAAAAAATGCTATAACATGCCTTAATTTGCAAGTAATCGTTTACTAAGTTTTGCTTAGTTTGGCACAGGGTGAAAATATGAGACACTCAGTGAGGATTGAACTCACTTACTCTGGTCTTCTAGCCTAGTTCACTTAGCACCTAAAATATTCAAGTAGATGCAAAGAGGAGAATGCCCTCATGCATCTTGAGACAGCATATGGGTTCCCACAAAAAATTAATGAAAACATTAGGGAATGTTAGTGGGAACAATGTGTTATAAACAAGGCTATACAAAGGAAAGGCCTGGCAGCTATGCAAGTGGAGTCTTTGACTGGAGGCAGGGAATGTGGTGACCTAAATTACTACTAACCTCCAATTGTTCAAAATATTTTTAGCTAGGGACTTATTGATATCCAATAATTATCTAATTTGCAACTATACTTATTACATGATAGCTATTATTTCTTATTGATCAAAAAGCAGAGAAAATGTAACTGTATAAATCAATCAAAAAGTGATTTCAACTTTTACAAAAATAATCATCAAAAAGCATTAAAATATCTTAGAAAAGAAATGATTAATAATTTTTAAAGAAACAATAATTCTGATTATAATCAAAATTTTTATTCCACAATTTTTAAAATCATATTTACAATCTTAACTTTCACACATTATTCACTTTCATCAAATATGAAGAAAATACTTGCTTAAATTTTCAAGACAACTTCACAACCTTTACTACTGATTCTTTAGTTGTCTTAGGAGACTCAAACAAACACTAATTCTTGAAAAATGTATTTGAAAATTCCATACTGTCTTTTCACATTGAAATGATACATTTGAAAAACTAATATCAATATATTTGAGGAAAAATTTCAGCAAAACTTTTATATAATGATATCTCAAAATAGAAAAGCACCCACAAAACTGGTATAAAATAGAAAAAACACCCATGAAACTGGTATCCAGTGGATTTTTAAATCTATTGCTCTCAAAATATTCTCTATATTAAATTCTCTTTTGGGTAATCTGCTACATAAACATGTGACATTTTAATGTCTTTGGGAATACTAGTTTCTGGGTCCGGTAAGTGATCAAGTGTTTAAAATGATTATTATCCAATAAATATTCACATTTTGAGCAATTGTTTCCCGGATCAAAGTTATGTTCTATCTAATCAACTTTCAATTGGAGAATTTTAAGTAATAATAATGATTGATTCCTGGTTAAAAGTAGAGTTACTAATTAATTAATTGTTGGATATCAATAACAAGTCTTTTGCTTAAAATTTTCTCAATAATTGCTGGTTAAGCCACCATATATCTGCCTCCAGTCAAAGATTCACATTCAAGGGCTGCTAGGCCTTTACTTGGTATTAACTTTGTTAAAAATAATCGCGACTCCTATCTCATCAATGTTGTTACATTTGGTATATAAAATTTATAGGAAAATGTAACAACTATTATGGGACAGTGGTAATAAAAATTATTGAAGTAGAAACAAATAATAGAGTATAGTAAAAATCAGTATCTGGTTAAAACTTAAGCCTTTCTCTTTTACAAAAAGACTTTAAGTTGATGAATTTATTATTATTTATTAACTAATATAGTTCTCTATTATAAGTGATTTTCTGGGATTATTTATGTATGGATGACTGTACAAAATAACCAGTAGAATGGAAGAAAAATATGATGAAAATACCAGAATTTGGTGAGTATTTATTTATTAGAATATTGTGCTTCATCAGATAATGATTTGATTTTTTTCTTTAAATTTTGGAGAGAAAACTAGAGAATTCTAAAACTGTCTGAGAAGTTGTCATGGCAATATAATTAGGAATACCAATCATTATGTAACTTTAAAATGTGAGAATGAAAAATGTTCCAAATTGTGCTTATGGCTGTAATGAATTTGAAAATATCACTGTTGTGTGTGAAGTAAAATATTATTTGTAATAAATTATACCTAAATAGTTCATTATAGTCAGTGAATGTTTGGGGTATAAATTAATGTTCTTTTAACTTAAGTCATATTACCTAGAATTTTTATTTTTATTGTTTGTTTGGGTTTTATGGCATATCAACTTTTGTAGGTTATTTGATGCCAGATCCATTTTTATATCAATAAACAATTCTATTTCAAATAATTCACTTTAGCATAAATACACAGTTTGTCAAAAACATTTCTATTTCAAGCTATTCAGTTTAGTCAAACAGTTCTAATTCAAACAATTCAGTTTAGTATAAGTATAGTTTTTGTTTACCCACAGTTAAATGTCAAAATAGTTCTATTTCAAACAATTCAGTTTAGTGTAAGTGCAGTTTCAATGTCAAAAACAGTTCTATTTCAAGCAATTCAGCTTAGCATTAGTATGCAGTTTAAATGTTAAAACTGTTCTAGTTTAGTATAAGTATACAGTTTAGTTCTATTTGATCTGTAGATAGGACCCTATCAGGTGCTACCACTCCAGGCCAGAGTGGACCTGGGAGTGATGGCAATGAAGGAGTACTCACATTCCCCAAAACTCCAGCATTACTGAAACCTCACCATCAGATTGTTTAGTGTCATATACAGGACACTCGTTTGCTGGGAAGGGTCTTACCCCTCTGAAGAAAAGCACTTGGTGTATTTTACAGCCCCAGTAAACTGGGCAATTTTTATTCTTATTTTGATATTAATTTTGCTAGAAAAAGTGGTGATATGTTATAAAACATGGGTTTGAGTCAATAACATTTTTTAATATAATCACCTCCTTTGTTAATGCACTTAATTCAGTGGTCAGTATTAATTACAAGCCCTGTTAGTGGGGCTTAAAATATACGGATTGCACATCCTCTGCAGAGTGAGTAAGACCTCCCCCCTTTGGTAGTGGGTCTCCCATTCAGGAGCTCTGGTAAGTGTGGAGTACTTCTTTACTGCTGGTGGAGACTCCCTATGACGTAATGATTAATGTGTTAGACTACATCCTTGAATTCCAATCACACATTTACTTAAGGACTAATACCCTTGGGAAAGGTATGAACCCCCTTATCCCTCTAGCTGTGGGTTAAATAGCATCACTGCTGTTCTTTGAGGAGGGCTTTGGCATTAGAAACCTATGAAACCAAACCAAATCTTATCTGCCATTATCCTAGCTTCACACTGATCTGTTCGGGTCTAATCTATGAGTCAGACTGATATTTTCAGAAATTTTTTGTATTGGAATGGAATACATGAAACCACATAATTATTCAAATTATATTATTAAATAAGAATACTTGATACCATATAACTGTGCAAAGATTATTTTAATCAAATAATGAAATTGGGATAAAAAATTGCAATGACATATTGAAAAAAATAGTTATGATTGTTATTAAGTATTTAGAAATGAATCAAATTTTGGCATAACTCATTAGGAGTTGATATGCAGTTAAACAAATGAACCAAACTAATCTTAATTACATAGATCATTATTATGTTGAATTAAAATTCAGCTAATGATTGTGTATCAGACATTGAGGCTTTTTTATGTACCCTCATAAGTATAAATTTCACTAGTAATGGTGGTGGCAAGAGAAGGAGAAGGACCATCATATACTAAGGCTTTTACAAAATTTAAACCTTGATCTCTTTATATAAAAAATATAAGTTACATTTGTAACTCTAATCTAATTTATTACATTTTTAACAAATTGATTATATAATTTGTGTGTATGGTTATAAGTTATTTGTCTGGTCAGATTCTTGTCATAGCCTAAAGATCATAATGGATTGGTTCTTCTAAAAGTTAAGAAAAAATTAAAAAGAGGAGATAACATTGAAGAATAGACTAAAGTTGGGGCACAGACGTGATGCCCAATGCTCATTAAATAGAGATGTTACAAAGGTAGCTTTAAAGTTACACATAGAAGAGAATTTCAAAATAAAATTTAAAAAAGGAAGTGATAAAAGGGACAGTTTTTGTTTTAGTGTTAAATAAAGTTTAGCTGAGAGAGAAAGAGAGAGGAGAAGGGGATATAAAGGAAAACAATGAAGCAAATATAGAAAAAGAAATTTTTCAATGGATTGAAAAGACTTGCAAATGGTGGTTTTATAATAAAAATTTTTTTTTTAAATATCTATAAAATATTATTTAGTTTATTTTCTGAAGAATCATCTTATAAAAATTGAAAGTGAGCAAGATAGAGCTGTCAACTACTTGCTTTTAAGCATATCTCACTAACTGACTAACTTTTATCTAACTCTTGAAAGCTTTTAGTCTTGAAAGGTTGACTGAAACCATCCAATAAGAGCCAAAGTCTCAGATTGACCTCAAGTTTAATATATGTCCATCATACTGGTTGACTGTATTTTTCTACAATAGTCCAGAATTCAACTTGCATGCTATGCTACATGTCAAAAATAGATTTCACCAAACTATTATATAACATTACAGCTTAGTGAAAAAGCAGGAGAAGTAAGGTAAAATAAAGATTAGTAAATTTAATTATAATTAAAATGCTTCATTTAAGAAATTCAGATCAGACTACTTGGTGTAAACAAACAAGAAAAATAAGATGAGAGAAAAATGAGTAAAATAATAATTGGGATGATACTTCATATTAGGAATCCAAAGTCTAATATCATTAATGTAATAAAAGGTAAGTTAAATTTGAAATCAGTCAAAAATTAATGATAATTGATAATGCTTGATATGTAGTTGTTTTTTTAAAAAAATTTATTTGCATCTCTTTGCCCATGACCATTTAAAAAAGTAACTATATATTTGCAAACCAAAAAATTCTGTCATGAAAACAACAGAAGAATATTGATGAGAGTGCTTTTGTAAATTTACTGACTAGTGTGAAAGATGGTTTCCCAAGTTGTAGGAAGAGTTAAAATCAAAGGACACCTCTTTAGTTTTAATTTTTTACTACTTAATCTGATAGTTGAAGAGTGTGTTGCACAAAGTGTTTTGACGGAATAATAATAATAATAATAATAATAATGAAAATACTTAATGAAAAATGCAATAAAAATTTGATGTGAGTAAAGGCATTGATGAAATAATAGTAATGAAAAGTGTATTGACTCAGAATGAGAAAATCAACTATAAGATGGAGTTAAATTAGTAATAAGATAATGATTTTGAAAAATGTTTCATCTAAAAAAAACATTTTCTGTATAAAATCAGGATTTGTCATATACTGAATGGAAATTTAGATTTGGCTAAAAATGTTATAAAAAAATTTACTGTCTTTACTAAGAAAAATTTGTTAATTCTCTTTTGTTTAGGGAATAAGTCCACTTTTGTTATCAGTTTTCAATACAAAATTGATTTGAAATTGATTGATCAGCCATTGGTTGATTAATTTAATCTTTTTTTAAATCAGTTTTTAATCATAAGACAGTCCAGTCTTTTACAAAAGCATTATTTTCCTTTATATATTTTGTAAAAAATTTCCTTTCATAATTTTCTTTAATAATTCATATTTATTTTATTTAGCTTCATGCTCATTTATTTTTGATAATTGTATTGAATATGGAAATTTTTTAAAAATCTTCAAATAACTAAATAGTTTTTGAATGCATCAGTCATTCATTTGTACCCTAATTTTAATTACTTAGTATTATCTATGATTTAAGATCTATCATGGTTGGTAACTTCCTTTTTTTCACCAACCAGAGAAATGGCCTTTATGTACCTTCATACAATGAAGGCCAGTGAATCTTAGAAAGAAAAAAAACTTTCTCTGGTTTATGAATTGTATTATATTTGAAAATCAACATGAGCCTTTGGATAAGATTTAATTTATATACCTGATGTGATTAGATAAAATATTTCAAATACTAAACATCATTAAAAGAGTAACATTTCCCTCTAATTACCATTGTTCATAATACAAATATATATGTTGCAACACATTTTTTATTTACTTATATTTAAGTTTTGATTTTCCTGTGATCAGGAAAAAAGGTCATAACTTGAGTTTTAGCTGGGAAATTTTTTGCTAGATGTCTACCTTATATGGTTAAATGAAAATAAAGATTTGGTTTAGCTAACCTGACAGTCACAAGGCAAAATTCCAATATCACATTGTAAATCAAACTCTTTGCTAAAATGATCCCGCTGGTCAGAGCCAAGAATATACTGACTGCATTCCCTGCAGAAGAGTAAGACTTCCTTTCCATCCAGGGTATGACACTAAACTACATCTGGTGTTGAGGCTACATTTCTGGTGCTCTAGGAAATGTGCCATTATTTCCAGGTCCACTCTGACCCAGAATAATTATACCTGATAGAGTCCCATCTATGGATCAAATAAATCTGTTTGAAAATTATTAGCATTAGATCAGAATATTTGCAACCATATAATTGCTTACAAAAAGACTTTGGCATCAAATAACCCAGCAAGAGTTAACATGCTGTAAAACCTGCCCAGGTTGAAATTAGCATTGATCTGTTTGGTTTTCAGAATTTAAATCTACTCACCTAGCACCAATTAGATGCAATAAAAATTTGTATATCCATTGTAAAGTGAAATTAAGAAACTCAAATTTCTATTGTATTTCATTGATACCAAGTATGTATATTTAAACCTTGAAAATCTTAATTGGCACCAATGAGATATAATAAAAATTTGAGTCTCATTTTGTTTGATTATTAAAACAAGGATTTTAATATAACAGAACAGATGCAATAAGAGAGCCTTAACAATTTTTATCTGATTAACAAATGTATCCTCTGAATATAGATATTCAAGATAATCTCTTAATATTTTGAGGTTTCTGGCTTTGTTTATATTTATTTCTTACAATAGCTTCCCAAAGAGACAAAAGTATCAGTCATGTTTAGATTCAAGAAAATGATGAACTCAGAACCTGCCTAGTTGCTTAGGGGCCTCCTGGCTGTCACAGGGACCCCAAGAGTATTTTTTGGGAGGTGATTTATTAAGTCTGTAGGTACACTTTTGATATTGTATCAATAAAAGTTTAATTTTTGTTTTTTGCCGTTGATGTGCAAACAATCAAGCATTAACAATAGTCAGTATTGTTTGTGACAATGGGGGAGAAGGATCCAAATCAAATTTTCGTTGAATTAGCTCTGGATGAATTGTTGAAACTAGCAGTACTTGCCGATATTATGTATAGGTCTTAAAATGATCATTATTGAAAATAGAAGATGTAGAATTACTTTTATTAAAGTTTAGGATAATTTTTCACATTTAAAGGATGTTTTATTTGTTTTTATCTTTTATTTACTATAGGTTACTACTTTGATTACACCTATCTACAGAAGACAGTTTTGATTTCATTTGGTGATTCCTCAGAAAAACCCTAAAAATTAATAAGTATTTTGAATAGAAACTTCATTTCATTATTTTCCAGATGAGTAGTATTAACCTAAGTTTTAAAAAATTAAATCTTTAATCCTTTTCAGGCTGGGTGACCATTGAGATGAAATAAATTTCCTGTTTGTGGCTAAACACTTGGCTGGGATAGAGATGATTTGAGTGCATATAGAGAGGGAGGTAGCTATCTTCTTATTGTAACAATTATCAAGAAAGTGTGTAAGCATTGTTTGACTGGTTACCATACCAAAGTTAAAGAGGTCAGTCTCATCTTCATAGTTAGGAAGAGAATAGTTGAATTCCCAAGGATATGTAAGATGCAAATAGCCTTGTCCGAGATTTTAATTTGGGTCATCAAATCCTTTTCCTCCAAAGATAACAGTTAAGCCATCATAAGCATAATATATTTATATTTATGGCACAGATGTCATAAATGCTATCATTGAAGAAAATGTATTCTGTAATCAAATTCAAATTCTGAACAAGATTGTATGCATTGCATGCCACTCTAATACCCTTCAGAAAGGTATGTATTCATCTTTTCTCAACCAGTTATGAGAAAAATTGTAGGGCAGAGTGGGCTCTATAGCCTTGGGAAGGGAACTAGTCTAGAAGAAGCAAATACTCTTTAATTTCACATCTAAAGAGTGTTGTCAGCTCATTTAAAATGTGTGACTGATTTTACATCTTATAAACAAATTACCAGTGTAGTTGCTAAGCTTCAGCTTAGCTAAATGGTCATCATTGATTTCAATGGTTGAACATTTTAATAGATTGGTGTTATTGGGAAAAGTTTACCCTAAAATATACGAGAACATTTTTTAAAAAGTAATCAATGTTTTTAGTAAAGCAGAGCTGGTCTAAAACCTCAAATGTTTAAAAATTTGCAATATTATTATTGTCCATTTTTCCAAATTGGACAACATAGATATCAGATGGATACTAATTTTTTAGAGTTTTTTTTCTTTTATATTCATCTTTTTTGACATGGCAGAACTGGGTATTTGGGCTAATGAAAGCAAGAGAGATGTGTGTGTATGAGATAGAGCTTATTATTTATATATCAGCAGCTGCAGCCATTTTGCATCCACTGCTGGACAATGGCCTTTCCCAAATCATCCTGATGACCTTGATCATATTAGTCCCTCCTTCTATCTTATCATTATCAACCATTAAAACATGAAATTGTCAGAGGCTAAATTATTATCTAAACAAAGCAGTCATGATTGATATCTGATTAATTATGACAGTTTGGGACCATTCTTTAACTTTTTGAACTTATTTATGAGTACAATGCTCCAATTCCTAATCACTATAGTACTCCTAACTGGTAAGAACAATTTGAGAATCAGTAAAATAGCTTGAAACATAGTATTCAGTGTTGTATTATTTCATACCCTTAGGAATAGGGTAAATCTAATGGTTACATCCTTTACATATTTCTGTGAACAATATGAAATGATTTTGTTTCCTTACAAAAATAGATCAAGGAACTAATCAAATTCTGTCAGATTTGGATATTGTTACCATTATTTTTGTGGAAAACAAAGATCTACTTGCTGGTAGCGCTGGCATACAAAAAAGAATTACACAATCTAGATTTTTATGTTCACATATTTAAAGTATTGGTTACTGACAGATCACTAAAGTTAAGCAGTGATGAGCTTATTCAGTATGTAGAGGTTGATCACTAAGGAATAGCAGGTACCATAATAAGCAATCTGAGGCCTGTAGGCAAAGCTTAGTAAATTATAAGAATTATACAGCCTAATGTGTAAGCAGAAAAAAGCTGCTCATATGAGCAACTTTCTTCAAGTTACTATTCACTGTTGATTTTTTTTCTGTTACACAGTAGTTCTGAAATGGTGAACATTACTAGAAAAATATTCAGTTATCTACCCTTATGAGAGATCTTCAACACTTGCGAGGGAAATAGCTTTGTTGATGAGAAAAGAGAAGATATTTCACAAGGTTGAAAGCATGACTATAGCTTCAGGGGCCTCCGGTCTCTAAGTGATAAGAGAGTTGGTATTTGGTAGGCATTAATTTTATGTCTTGCTGGCTAGTTTGTTTTCAAATGCAATAAAGCTTTTTTTATCACCTAGTGTCAAAAATATCTGGACAAGGGCAGATAATCAAATATTTTTCATATAAGGTTTGAAGGAATTATGACCAAGTTTCAGGGTTGTGCAAGGTAAAACTTATCACAAATTCATCAAGAAACTGCTTTAATTTTCAAATAAAATTCACCCCACACTTTTTACTCATAAAGACTTGTAAAATCTGTTTACTTTAGTACATGAATATCTACTGGTTGTTTTTGCTAATATAAAAGAGTTTGGCTGCAGACACATGAGGATTAGGTTTTGTCTCTTGTGATAACTCTAATTACCTAATTACCTCCCCTGGGAATAGTATACTTTGGTCAATTTACTGAAAGGACCCAAATGTATACATATGAGCAAAGTCAAAGATTTCTCCTTTCATATGACCAGTGCTATGAAGGCATCACACTACTCTAACCATCCCTTTAGTGAAATGGGGGAGGTGCTGTTCCAGTGTTTGAATCGTCAAGAGCAAGCTTGGCTTCTTTTTTTTTATCCACATGCCTGAAGACAGGAACATATCTGAAAGAGATGAACAGATAAAGCACACTTATCTTTGCCTAAAGGCCAGGGACTTTGGGTGTCTATCTCTTGTGATAAATTGGTGTTTAAAAAAATGTTGATTTAAGGCTATCAGAATGAGCCCAACCCACCATGTCATTCGAGTACTTGTAAAATTTATAATGAATCCAAGACATAAATATTTGTTGCTTGTGAATGCTTTCAAGGCTTCATTTTTTTCTTCTTTTTTCTTGTTTCATTCAGTCATTTTGTTCTTAAACTCTTGGAATGTGAATGGTTTTTCCTTTGGTAATTAATGGTCATCAAGTATTGTTACTTTGTTAATTACTGCTTTGACAGTATTTCCTGATCTGAAAACACTTACTCTCTTGCATGCTAATATTACTTACCTATTACCTGATGACATCTTACTCTCTTTCTTTCTTCTCTACTTTGCCTGCTGCTATCTTTCTTTTTTCTTGCTTTAACTTTTCTTTTTGCTCTTCTCTTCACTTTGCCTACCATGTCTTATTTTTCTTTACTTATTGTTTTCCATTTTTTCTATTTCACTTTGTCTGCCTCTCTACATCTTTTTCTTTTTGCTTTTCTTTTCACTTATTCACCAGTCTATATCTTTCTTTCTCCTTTCTTTACTTTGCCTATCCACATCTTTTTCTTTATTTCTTTCCTTCACCTATTAACATATGTATCTCTCTCTTTCTTTTTTCCTCTTCATTTTGCCAACCAGTCTGTATTATGCTTTTTTTTTCTTTTTTCTTTTTCTCTCTATTTTACCTACTTATCTATATCTCTTTCTTTTTGCTCTTCTATTCACCTTGCCTACCAGTCTGTCTTTCTTCTCCTTCCTTTTCCCTCTTCTCTTCATTTTGCCAAACTACATCTTACTTTTTTTTCTTTCTTCACTTTGCTTATTAGTATATACATTTTACTTTCTCCTTTTTTCTTTTCACTTAGTCAATCCATCTACATCTTACTTTTTTTTCTTTCTTCACTTTGCTTATTAGTATATACATTTTACTTTCTCCTTTTTTCTTTTCACTTAGTCAATCCATCTACATCTTATCTTTTTTTTTACCAATTCAATTTGTCAACCAGTCTATATCATACTTTTTCTTTCTTTTTACTCTACTCTTCACTTTGTCTAGCTACATTTTTTTCTTTATTTATTTTGCCTATTAATGAATATATCTTACTTTCTCCTTCCTCTTCACTTTGTTTACTAGTCTTTGTTTCCTTTCTTTTTTTGTTCTCCTCTTCATTTGTGGATGTAACACTTCTTATTTGTTGTCCCTCGCTCATCGTGGTTAATGCTTCTGCTTTTAAAATTGTATTTTTGTTCAATATTTTTTCTTTGTGCTAAAATGTTTCAAGTCTCTTTTTCTTTATGTTAATAAAAGTCAATGATTGTGTCTGTGTTGGCAATTTGAATGAAATTTTAAAATCATACTATGGTATTGCTAAGAATATAAACATGTACATATATACTTATTGTAGTATTGATAAATGAATTTATGAACACAGAAAAGATTTTAAAAGAGCAAATATAAATAACAGTTTGATCAAACATAATTTAGAAACTAATCACAACTTTAATTTTAAAGATTCCAAGATGTTAGTTTATATACACAAAAAACTCTAGAAAGTCATTGAATCTAGCATCATTTCAAACCACAATACTATCAGAGACTGGGTTTTTTCAATTTGTTTCCTTATTTGGTTAGTTACAAAATCCCTTATTTAAAATAATTCAGCTTCATTGTTTATATATATTTAGAAAAATAGATGAACAGATAGTTGAATTAAACAAAGATTGAAAGAAGAAAGTTAACACAGATAAAGACAGATATATTATGGAATGTTTATAATTGGTTGATATGAACTGAATAATATGAATATTAACATAGACAGATGTGATATAGATTTTTTAAATTTTTATATAAATAAATTTTGGAATGCTAATTACACCACACAAATTTGAAACAGAATTCTACCAACTGAAATAGAGTATATTAAAGCTTTTCATCTTTTTCATTGCATTTAATAACTTACATGTCCTGATGAAGGTCTAAGAACTGAATCATTCAATGTTTACAAATGAAATCATCCTCTAAATACCTTATGTTTTTTCATTTTTATACATTTTTATAAGTATATGTGTGTGTGTCTCTTCTCACACACACACATTGTGTGTATGTGTGTTTATTTCTTTCCATGTGTATATTTATGTAGATAAGAAAATGAGATGTTAGATTAAAAAGAAGGGTGCAAATTTTTAATCCATTCTCTGATTTCTTTGTGATTGAAAAACTGGTAATTCCGGAAAATAAAAGTCAGTGAAGAACTCTCTTATAGTTATTTACATGTACAATAAACTCACTCAATGCAACCTAAGATGGGCTGGCCACTTGAACAGACTTGAAGACTGCAGGTTGTCCCCCCAAAATTCTGTACTCTCAAGATGGAGAAGGGTCATATAAAACAGGTAGACAAAAAACACATCACCAAAAGAAACTTGAGGGTTATGAACTTTCCTTTAGACAAAAATAAAAAAAAACTGGAGGAAAAACTCAGCAGTGTCATTATTGGATATGAGGGACAGTTATTATTTTCTTATTATTATTACAGTTATTATTATTATTATTATTATTACATTTATATTTATTATATAATTATTATTGTTCTGCCCTACAGTGTTACTCTCAATTATGGGTGTAATTCGTAACTCAGTATTAGATCCATGAACTTATTTCACTCCTTGTGAGTTTTTCACACCAGCATCAGCTGGTGGTTTTTCACTGGAGTTTCTGTGATGTCAAGTCTCCTCAAATCTCCTGGACTCTTCTCAGTATTCCTTCTGATCTCAAAAATGTAATTTGTATGGTGTTGATTCTTCCTTTGATTTTTAATTCTGTCAGTTTCTTTTCCAAGCCTTTGGGAACTGTTCATAGTGTGTCAACTGTTGTCAGTGTCACCTTCATGTTCCACAATTTTCTCAACTCTCTGGCAAAATCCAAGTATTTGTCTATCTTTTTGCTTTCTTTCATTTTCACTCAGCTGTCTGCTGGAACAGTAAAATCTATCAGATGATAAATTCCTTTTTTTCTTTTTCTTTTTTTTTTTTTTTTAATTAATACTAGGTCTGGTGCTCTGGCTTAGATTGAAGGATCCATTTGTATCTCAGACCCAAAGAATTTTATGTTTCTCATTTTCCAACATAGATTCTGGTTTATTTATATACTAATTATTAGTATAGTCAAATTTTAATGAATCTGTGCTAGTTTGCTACTCTCACTAATGAGATTAACTATTTCATCTCCATCTCCACATAATCTACATTTGGTATTCTGTTGTGTATTATCACTTTTCACTTTGATATAATTGGTCTTTATGGCATTTATTATTATTATTATTATTAAATAATTAGTATCATTATTTTTTGTGGAACATTATACAATCAAAATGAATATTATGAGGTATTATTTATTAACAAATTCTACAGCATTGACAATTTTTTGCCAAAATAAAATTCTAACACCTCTGTAATCCATAATAAAATTGCATGAATATGTATAAAGGGTGTATTTATTTTTTAACTGTTATATATTCATAATTTTAGTTATAAATTTTCAATGCTGTAGAGTTCTATTATTTCTGTTTTGATTATAGAATGTTCTTCTAGAAATGATAAAATCTTTGCTTTAGAAGAAAAAAGATGTTTTTTTTTTAAATTGTTAGTGGTATACCTATTTATGGGTGATAATGTATATATCATTATATGGCATTGTATGAATTATCTTAGAAATACAACAATATATGGCCTTATTGGCTTTATATGTTTTCTTTATTTTTATTTTTCCAGTTCTTTAGTATGTCCTCAAATATTAATTTACTGTGATTATAAAAGAGTGTTGTGTTTTTGGAAATTTATGTAAGATATTTTCTCATTGTGACACATAAAAAAATATCTCCAGAAATTCTCAGTTTTGTCATAAGTATTTTTATCTTTGCAGGTACTTGAAAGAATGTGTACTGATACCTCAGTGAGTACTAAAATACTTTCTTGTATAAAAAAAAAAGAAAACAAAACTTTTTCTCTCATATTTCAGAAACAGAAATGACAAAAATAGAAATTAATTTTGATTGAAATAATTTCATTGACTGTTGGTATTTTTAAAGGGAAATTTAAAAAGAAAAATTGATTTTAAAAAATAACAACAAAAAAACACAGACACACAAAGAATATAAATGATAAAGAGCTTAGCTTAAATGTCCCCCACCCCTCTGTCTGGCAGTATTTGCCTCTATTTTTTTTGAAAGGGATAGAGTTGGGTTCATTTCCTGATACTTGAGGTACTCCATTAAGGGAATGCTAAAGGAGCTAAGCTTTTTTTGGCACTGCTCTCCACCATGAAGAGTGTCCACCTAAAAATTGACCTTGTGTCACATTCTGATATTTTTAGCACTGTCCACAGAAAAAGAAACAAACTTGTGTCAAGCTTGCCTATAGCTGGCGGCCGGGGAGGAATAAATAATAATAATAATAATATCCTATAATAGTTATTACATTTTGCTATTAGCTGAATCAATTTCTACAGTTAAATGAGTATGTGCTAATAGTATGTTACATTTAGTTTATATATAACTAAATGTAGCTTACTATTTTAAGGAAGACAGTACAAAAATCAGACTGACATGTTTCACTATAAGGATAGCTTCTTCAGAATGAGGGATAGTCCCTATGGCATAGTGGCTTATGTGGTGGATTGCAACATCATAGTGACTTTGAACTCCAATCCCACTATTATGCTCATTTTTGGACTAATACCCTTAGGAAAGCTATGAGCCCCCTTAAATAAAATATGATAAGATAAAAAGCAGCATGCTTTTCTACCCCCTTGTCATGTGTTGACTTGTTTTTGAAATACAACTTAATTTTTGAGGAATCTATCCTTATAGCAAATCATGTCAATTTAATTTTCTGTATTGTCTTCCTTCACACACACACACGCACACATACATATATACTACAACAAAATAAAATGAATAAAATACACCAAAATCATAAACTATGTGTGTTGAGGATTAATTTTATAACTCAGAACTTTGCTGAGCTGTGTAGTAAAAAACATTTGTATGGTTATTGGAAGAGGGTGAGATTTCATTTAGTCTATCTATTCCTTACCCCCTCTCCTTAACACACCTAATAGATAGATGTATGAAATTTATATTCACATGTATCAACTATTATAGGGTTGTGACTCTCATCATGGTGCAATAGTTTACAAGTTAGTCTTGTAGATCATTTACTATGGAATTGGATCCTCACTACATGTCTAATCTAGAACCAAATCTAAGCTGGGCTTAGTTTTTTTTTAATTCATGGTCAAATTTCAGTGAAAGTATCACTTTCTGTCAGATTATCAAAGTTAAGTAGTGATGAGCCTGTTCAATTCTGAGATGGGTGACCACTTAGGAACAGTTGGTATTGTAAGTAACCTGAGGCCTGTGTGCTAGACTAAACAAAGCTTAGTAAATGATTATTTTTATATTGAACCTAGTATACAATAGCCATTTACTAAAATTAGTTTAGTTTAACAGTAGGAGGAAAAGTATGAGTCACCCAGTGAGAATCAAACTCATAATGATCTACTCACCTAGCACACTAGCCATGACATCACATAAGGTAAAAGTTTTAAAGTTAGTTTCTATAATAAATGAACTTTAGTCATTTACTAAGTTTAGTACAAGACTAGATGTATGGGGCACCCAGTGAGAATTGAACTTACAAAGAATGTTTTATTTGCTATGAGATGTGACACTGTAATATTACTTCATGATGTGGAATCCTAAGTAAGTATAGCACAAAACCTGGCACAAATGTAAAGCAACCAGTGAGAATCAAACCTACTCCTTTGTTGTAGGAGAGAATTTGACAAATTTGGAACAGAAATTAAACTTTTATTTTCCATCATTAAGCAAATATGATTGTTGTGTTCAAAACTCTGATAAAAATTTTATCTGATATTCATTTAAAATTATACACTGTACTATCAAATAAAAAAAGTAAAGTTGGCAACCTTAGTTGAGAGTGACCCGAAGGCTCCCTTTTCAATAGCTACCTCACCGAGATGTAGGGAAGGGTGTTACTCCATTGGCCTAATGAGTAGGGTGTTTGCCAATGGTCCAGGAGACAGGTTCAATCCCAGGTCGAGTCATACCAAAGACTCAAAAAATGGTACTTGATGCTGCCTTGCTTGACACTCAGCATTATAAGGTAAGGATCATTGGTAAAGTGGAGCAATACAGAGAATGGAGTAGTGCACTCCCCTACACCTTGGTGTTGTAGCTATTGAAAATGGAGCCTTTGGATCACCCTCAACTAAGATTGCCAACTTTACTTTACTATCCAATGGCTTAAAATCAAACATGGAGACTTCCCACCACTAAGAAATAAAGGATGGGGTCCTGAATATATCACTAAACTGCATTTGGTGTTGAGGCTCCAGTTCTGGAAATCTGGGGACTGGCATCAACCCTTAGTTGCCACTACTCCCATGTCCAATCTGAAACAAAGTGGTTGTATCTGTTAGTATCCTATCTATGAATCAAACAGATCTGTTTGAAAATTATTAGTATTGGGTAGGAATATTATATGCATATTATTTCTAGTGATAGTTAATTAAAACTATAATTGTTTACATATTATTTTTACTTTCAAGTTTTTCACATCTGGGCTAGCTGATGGTCTTTCATTGGAGTCTAAGTAACAGTAAGTCTCCAGGACTCTTCTCAGTATTCTGGCTGATCACAACGATGCTGTAGATTGGATGGTCTTAATTTGTTCTCCAATTTCTAATTCTACCAGCACCCTTTCCAAGCCTTTGGGAATCATTCCAAGTGCACCAATTACAACTGGTATCACCATTACTCATGTTCCACAGCTTTCTTAGTTCAAGTACTTTTCTATCTTTTCACCTTTTTTTATTTTCACTCTGTGGTTTGTTGGGATGGCAATATCCATGATATGGCAAGTTCTCTTTTTTGTGAATCATTACTAGGTAATTAGGTGATCTGTTTTTTATCTCATAATCCTTGAGAATTTTATGCATCTCATTCCCCAAGATGAATTCTGATTTTTGTGTATATACTATTTGGTAGCATGGTTGAATTTAAATTACTTACATAATTCCCAGTGGGTGAGCTTTCCCATCCAGTCATGTCTAGTTTTATACTCCCTTTGTGCTAGTTTGCTACGTTTGCTTATTATGTGATTAATGATTTTGTCTCTATCACCACATGATCTACACTTGCTATTCTGTTGTGTATTATTGATTTTTGCTTTAATATAATTTGTTCTTATGTTTTTGCTGCTATTAGAAGAGATTTAGTTTCTCTTTTAAGGTTTCCTTTACTTAGCTATGTCCAGGTCTTCTTATACTGTAAATTATGTATTTCTCTTGTTTTGGGAAATAGTCCACAGCATACTAGTGAGTAATTGATCTCCTTCCTAATCTTTGGAGTTAGGATTTTTCACATATTAGGTAGACATGTTATCAGTCTTTAGTTGCTGGGAATGGTTCTTTTTTGGGGGTTCTTTCTGGATCAAGGTAGTCTTCCCTTTAGTCATCTAGTCAGGTATATTTGCTTCTTCTTGTCATCTACTCAGTTGACTGTTGTCTGGGTTCCACGTTGAATTTAGTTTGGATTTGTCATTTTTCATAGTTTGTATATTGTGGTTATACCAGACCAAGAGGTTTATTATTATCTGTGCTCCTGTCACAGATATGACTAGGTACTCTTACAAGAAAGAGGATACTTAAGTGGGTCATACAAAAAAAAACTTGTTTTAAACTTACTAAATTTTAACTTATTAAAAGTTCAATGGTCACCTTCTTTTTTTAAAACCTGTTCATTTTGAATTTTCATTTATTACTTAAACTGCTATTTGGTACTTTGATTGGCTTATAATTGATTCTATTGTTTAGTTGTTTAAAATAGAGCAACTTTGTGGCATTTGTCGATACCTGATCTTTGCTTTGTGTTTCAAGTATTTCAAATACTTTTTAATTTATCAGCTTTTTGAGTATTATTATCAATTACTTGAATCTATATAATTGCTTGCAAAAAAATCTGACTTTGGGATTAAATAACACAACAAGAGTTGACATACCATAAAGACCAACCAATCATGAAGAGATACCTAATGATATATGTTGGATTCATATTAGTGAATAGTACCTTTCAGTAGCTAAAAATGTTATAATTATTTTAATTGAGTTTTGCACTTCATATCAATGTGAATTAGAATTTCCTTTTCTTATGAACATTGAATATAAAAAAAACAAAAGGAAAAACTGTTGTACTCTGAAGAATAAATAAGTGTCTGTTTATCTTGTATATCTTAACATAGAAAATGTTGCTAAGAAGAGTTAAGCTCTTTTTTGTTATTGATAACAGTATTTCAATTTTATTGAATAAAATAATAATTTTTGATAAATACCTTTTCTTCTTTTTTTTAAATACATTTTTGTATTTATATACAAAATAGTTTTGTTCTAAAATTTGTTCTGAGCATGAAAAGAGAGTAATTACTGTCTTGGATCTTCTAATTTTAGCAGCTTGTAAGGTTTACAATGGTCTTTTTCCCATTTTTAAAAAATATTTTCAAAAAATTTTTTTGTATAATGTCATGATTACTACTACTACTAAATATTAATAATAATAATAATCGAAAACACCATTGAAAACTGGAAAGTTGAACTGACAGCAGGAGGAAAAAGCTTAACTTACTTAAAAATTCTGAGAAAGATCTTCCAGGGAGATGCGCTATCATCATTACTATTTGTAATAGCAATGATGCCACTCAATCACATACACAGGTGAATTTAAACTTCATAAATCACAAGAAAAAAATCAACCACCTAATGTACATGGATGACATCAAACTGTTTGGGAATATTGGAAGTGGACTGCATCAAACATGTGGAGATGAAAGGAAAAATCAAAAAAGAATACTTCAGGAGAATGAGAACTACTCGAAACCAGACTACATGGCAGAAATCTCATCAAAGAGATAAATACCTGTGCTGTCCCCCTTGTAAGATACTCGGGACCATTCTTAAAGTAGATGAGAGAACTTCAACAAATAGACAAGAGAACAAGAAAACTCATGACAATACATAAGGCCTGACATCCCAGAGATGACGTTAACAGACTCTATGTGTCAAGAAGAGAAGGAGGATGAGAACTCACCAGCATTCAAGATAGCATCAATGCGTCAACTAGAAGACTACATAAAAAAGCGCAGAAGACCAATTACAGCGACCAGAAACAATATAGACAACACAAACATCAACAGAACAAAAATAACAAGAAAAACAATTGTGTGGAGATTTCAAATGATAAACAAATGAAATCTTACATGAGAAAACTTGGACATGGCTAAGAAAGGGAAACCTTAATAGAGAAACTGAATCTCTTCTGATAGCAGCACAAAATAATGCCATAAGGACTATGTCAAACCAAGAATAGACAAGATGCAACAAAATAGCAGATTTAGATTATATGGTGGCAGAGACAAAATGATCAATCGCATAATAAGCAAATGCTGTAAATTTGCCTGAAGAGGGTATAAAACTAGTCATGACTGAGTGGGGAAGGTGGTCCACTAGGAATTGTACAAGAAGCTTAAATTTGATCATACAAACAAATGGTATATGCACAACCCAGAATCCGTCTTAGAAAATGAGATATTTGAAATTCTTTGGGGTTTTGAGATATAAATGGATCTTTTAATCTCAGCCAGATGACCAGACCTAGTGTTAATCAACAAAGAAAAAAGAGAACCTGCTGAATAGTAGACTTTGCCATTCCAGCTGACTATAGGGTAACAGTTAAAAGATAAGTACCTAGACTTTGCTAGAGAACTGAAAAAACTATGGAACATGAAAGTGACCGTGATACCAATTGTAATTGGCACACTCAGTACAGTCACCAAAGGATTGGCACAAGGACTGGATGACTTGGAAATAAGAGGACAAGTGGAAACCATCCAAACTACAGCATTTTTGAGGTCGGCCAGAATACTAAGAAGAATCCTGGAGACTTGAGGCGACTTGCTGTCACTCAGACTTCATTGGAAAACCATCAGTTAACACTGGTGTAAATCCTCTAGGAATTGTGCAAGAAATTGAAATTTGACCATACAGACAAATGATGTATGCACAACCCAGAATCTATCCTGGAAAATGAGATGCACGAACTTCTCTGGGATTTTGAGATGCAAACAGATCACCTAATCTAGGCCAGACAACCAGACCTAATAGTCAACAAAAAAAAAGAAAAGAGAACTTGCTGAATTGTGAACTTTGCTGTCCCGGCTAACTACTGAGTGGAATTGAAAGAAAGTGAAAAGAAGGTTAAGTACTTGGACCTTGCAAGGGAATTGAAAAAACTGTGGAACATGAAAGTGACAGTGATACCAATTATATTTGGTGCTCTTGGTACAATTACCAAAGGATTGATACAGGGACTGGGGACTTGGAAATAAGAGGATAAATGGAGACCATCCACACTACAGCATTATTAAGATCAGCCATAATATTGAAAAGAGTCCTGGAAGCTTGAAGAGACTTGCTTTCACTCAAGCTCCAGTGAGAAACCATCGGCTAATGCTGGTGTGAAAAACTCTCAAAGGAGATAAATAATATGATACATTATTTGATTTAGTGGAACCTCAACTTCTGTTTGAAGTAAGTGATCTAAACTAATCTGGACTAAACTTTGTAAATAAAGTATCTTATTGTTCAACATGTTTGATACTTTTATCTCTATAAAATGAAACCTCCTGTTAGGTCCCTGTTGTAACAGTAGTCTTGACTGATATTGATGCTTCTGTTGAGGAAAGAGTGAAGGATTCTAAGCAACATTTCATGGTTTTTGTTTATATTAGAAATTTGGAGGATTCTCTAGGTTAGAGCATTTTTTGTGTACTGCTCTAATTAAAATCTCTTTATGGTGTGCCAATCTTTGTGGGTTATGGTTACATATGAACATAATGAGAATAATAATTGTGTGCTCCATGTGAAACATCAAGTAACAAACATAAGTGTTCATAATTAAAATATTTTAGGTTTTATACCTGTCCTGCCATAATAGCATAGAGTACTTTTTTATGCTCTTTTCTTATTTGTAATTTCTTTCATTATATAAAATAGATTCACAGAATTATCATTGAGTTGTTAATTAGACTGGAAATTGCTTTATTTTCTAAGAAAATTTATGTATAGCTGTCTTAAAAATCTTGCTATAATGTGCCATTTTTACTGGGTTATGATTAGGTACAATTATTAAATGTATTTTAGTAATAAATTTATAGATAAAAAATTACATTTTCCACTTTAGAAACTGCTAAGTAATATATACAGTATATATTTGTGTATTGATCGCCTTTTAAGATCAATTTTTCACCTAAAAAATAAAGGGTCATTCATTACACAAGATGTTTTTTTGCTAGATTTGTTAGTGAATATTGCTCATTGAAGAAAAGCATAACAAAAAGTTTCATTTAAAAATATACACTACAAATTTTATATCTGATTATTGCTGAATATAAGACATTTTTTGTTCAGTTTGAAGCAGTATGGCCAAATAGATTACAAAAATCATATTATTTATTTTATTATCTGCATATACTTACGAAGGTTCCTTGGAATTATACTATTGTATATTCGCATGAAATGAATGACTTTTTAAGCCTAATTTTTCACCTAAAAAATAAGAGATCGTTCATTACAGGAGATTTATTTTTGAAAAGTCAAAGTTTACCTTGTTTCTAGACTTAACTTTACTGTAACTTCGATCCAAAATTTCTCTGCATAGTTTATACCTAAACAAAGGCTATTAATTAAGATAATAAAGTTTTTACTTAACATTGTTTACAATTTATAACATTTGTGCATATATATACAAATATCAATAGTAAACAAATTTACATAAAAACTTCATTATCTTAACTAAAAGTCTTTATTTAAGCATTAGCTAGACTATGCGGAAAAATATTGTGTCAGACTATTAGGCAGTCATAGATACAATGGCCTTTGTTTTTGGAATATCATCTTAAGATTGTGAACACTTGTTTATATCATTCTTTTACCAATGCTCTTGTGTATCAATGGTAGAGTTTTAATATGTTTGGAATATCTAAGCAAGCACAGTAAGCTACATCAAGGTCTAGACTACATTATTTACAGCTTTGATTGTTTTACAGTAGTTTTGAATGTATTAATAAGTGTTTGAATGGTTTCTCTTTATTTCATTGGATGTCTAAGAAATAATTTTGTAGGCTAACATAGTCAAAATTTGGTTAAAATTTGGGGTTATTCTTTAATCAAAATCATTGATTACTTGACGAGTACATATGGTAGATATTTTTTGTCTATCATACAAGAGGTTTTCCTCTAATTTCTTTAATATTCTAATATTTTCTCCTCCCCAAAAAATCAAACCCCAAAATTTGTTTATTGTTATTAATCTCTTCTCATAAAGACTGCTTTTATTATTTTCAAAAACAAATTAGCCAATTAAGGAAAATGTTTAAAAACACTTTGATGTGTTTTCCTTATAGATTAATTAGTATTGCCATGGTTTTAGGAAGTGATGCATGAAATTCAGCACTTGTCTGTTGCTTGGTTTTAGAAATAATTTTCAAATATGGTAGATATTATTAACAAACAGCTGTTGACTCTATTATTAGGTAACATTTGTGTCATTTTCAGGGCCTGACAAATAAGAAGAAATCTAAACTAATTAAGTAAATGTTGGAGGTACCGGCAGTGGTGTGTAGCAGTTAGAAAGTAGAATTGACAAACCAAGTTCAAGACTTGGAATTTTTTGCATTCAATTCTGCACCAATGTCCTTAGGGAAGCCATAAATCTGCTTCTATTCTTCCTCTTTCAGCTATAAGTAAAATAGCACAGCTGATTGTGGTTGGCAACTAGTCTAGGAGAGGAATATCTGAATTCAAACCTCTGTTGACTTGTAAAACACATTTATAAGAAAGGCTTCAAGAGTAAATCCTGGTCAGCAGCTCAGAATTTAAACCATGGAGAAAGCAATGGAAAATCACTATTATCTCTTTCAACAGACACGGTAATGCATAGTTTATTGATTAAAAAACCTGTAGAGAGCTATGATCATCCAAGGTACTTTTTATTCTGTTCCGCTAGAAGTTATGAAATCATTTTATTAGATCACACTAGGTTCGAAGATTCTTCTTATTTATTGAGCTTACCTTAATCTGGGGTCATAAATGTGAAGCACCCAGTGAGAATCAAACTCAGTATACAGCAATAAGGGCTTGCTAAACTAGTTCCCTAACCAATACTTCATGTTAAAGTGTCCAAGTATTTACTAAGCTTAGTCTTGCATGAAGTCAAAAATGTGGGACACAAAGTGAAGATTAAACTCGATAGACTAACTTGTTAACAACTACCCTATGTTGTAGTACTTAGCTTAATTTGGTACAAGGCCCCCAGTGTGAGACACCCTGTGAATACCAAATTCAATATACAGTAGTAATTATCTGCTAGACTAGCTTGTTAACCATTATGCCATGTTGATGTACCCAGGTATTTATAAAGCTTAGCTTCATTTTAAGAAGAATACTAGATATGATATACACGTGAGGAAGGTTGAAGATCACATTGGTCAAAATTAATAGTTTTAGTAAATGGGCCGAAGTTTTGAAAAACAGTCCGTTTTCCAAACACTTTCTTGTTCCCAATGAGAAAATAAATAAATAAATAAGCTCGGAAAATAGGATCTAAAATGTTTGGCTTGTAACCTGGACTAAATGTCGTACGTATTGTGAAAAAATTCACTGAGAGGTTTGAATTTTTAGGATTTTTTAGAACCCCACCACCAAACTGAATGATATATTTGCATGTATTAATTCTTTAATTAGCATCTTTTCATTTATTAATGTAACCATAATTTTTAGCAATGCTTGTTTTAAAGGTATTTTTTTTCGTTACCCAGTTCACTCATCTCTTTGCATTAGAATATTCTGGATACAAAGAAGAGTATTATGCAAAAAATATTAAAAGACTCACTTGCAATTAAAATCTTCATTCTATCCAATTCACCATTTTACCAATCAGCAAAAATTTCTTGTTTAAATATTTTATCAAAGTAAACTTTGTAACATATTAAATTCAAAAGAGTAAAATCAATCAATATATAAATAAGTTGGTGATCTTAGTCGAGGGTGACCAGCCAGAAGGCTCCCTCTTCAATAGCTACTGCACCGAGATACAGGGAGGGCGTTACTCCATTCCTTGGATTGCTCCACTTTACCCTTGATCCTTACCTTATAATGCTGATTGTTAAGCAAGGCAGCATCAAGTACCATTTTTTGAGTTTTTGGTATCACTTGACCTTGACTAGAACCCCAGTCTTCCTGACCATTGGCGATCACTGTACTCAAAATAAATATCATTTTTTCTTTTTTAAGAAAAAAATTATCAGGTGAATGCTAGCCCTCTCCTTGTATGATTTAGAGTGGATAGTGTTTTATTCTCTAAGTTAAAACATTTTAATGCTTTTGTGCTAACAAAAATCTTGCAAATATGTGCAATTTTTTTTAACATTCAAAAACTTAGTCATTCTAATATATATATATATATAAAATAATAGAATTTTGTGAGCCTCTGAATTGTCAACATGTTTTATGTATTTGTGGTTGGTTCTACTAGCAAAATTTCCAAATTAAAAAATGTTATTAAACTAATTTGCAAAATATATTTCAAAGGAGTAAAAATAAACATTCAGAGATTGATATGTCTTGTGTGCACACACACATACATATATAACAATAACAACATCTAACAGCGCTGGAATATGGTATAAGGTTAGATCATTATGGGGACTTTTGCAAACAACGTCTCTTGGTGGGGGTGCTAAAAATACCTTAGTTCTATCGGATTTTCCTTTTGAGACACCTCAGGCACATGGCAATAAATCCAGCCCTTACTCTTTCAGACAAGAGAGTAGGTGCTATCGGAAGTGGGGGTCCCTGAAGGTGAGCAGATTTATTTTTTTTTACACCATCTAGCATAAGAAGGTAAAAATCCATTTGAACAGCCTCAGAATCAAAGTTTGAATGGTGAAATTCTGGGAGAAAAAACTTTTTTAAAAAGTTTTGTTTCTTAACAACTGAAATGTTTTTGTCTAATTCATTTCATCGTTGTTTTTTGCTAAGCTGAGCCTAGTTTGGCACTCGGCCAGAAGTATGAGAAACCTTTTAAGAATCGAACAATGATCGGCTAGCCTAGTTTGCTGATCATGAATGAATAGCCAAAACATGAAAATTTTAGTTATTTCTTCGGTAATGTACAAAAAATATATAGATATGTAATATTCATATTCACCATCCAGATAGGAGTAAGTTTAAGTTATTTGCTATTTTTTTTTTTTTTACTAAATGATTTCAGTTAAGTCTGAACATTACAAATTGAATATTGACCATAAGTTGACACCTGGTTTTGGGGAGAGAAAGACTTAAGAAATATGACTGATGGACTAATTGTAGCTAGTTGAAGGACTTTTGGGATTTCACTGTTCAGCAAAGTAATGAAGCAGATGACTGAAAGTTACTCTTATCTTGATAAGTGAATGTAAGAATTACATTTCTTCAGGGTTTTTATAAATTAACAAAAAATTAACAAAAAATTTATGTGTGGGCTACTCTGTACAAGCACTTTTAGAGCCACACATATTCCATTTTTACTATTCATTTGTATGTGAATCAAATATATTTTTAAGTAAATTGTATAATAATTTTTGGTTAGTTTTTAGACTTATACTTGAAAATAGTGTTAATTTGAATACTTTTTGTAATTTTATATAAAACAAAAATTGACGCTTCCACACAATTTTATACTATTATGCAAACTATTTAATAGTTAATATAAACTTGGTTGGTGTTTTTATCAATTACGTGATCAATTATTAAATTTGAATTATTTGTTTTATTTTAGTTTTATTAAGTTTTTCAATTAAATCTGAAGAAAAGCTGTAGTTATAATTTTTTTTACTTGCAGTACATTGGTAAATATTTATTTCAGTTTAAATCCCCAAGTTTGAACACAGTTGTACCAGGTTATGACTGTTGGTGTAAATATTTGACTGTTTTATATTCAGTTTAGGATTTTTACTTCTTTATTAAAACTTATTTATCTCAATATCTGATCATATCCTTTTTATGGGATTCATAAGTAAGTGCAAATAAATTTAAAAAAATTCTTTATTATTAGTGTTTAATAGTAATCATCCTTTAAAAATTTTAAAGATTAAGATGAGTACAAACATAGACCCTCTTTCCACGCACTTAAGTTTTAATCATATTATTCTCTTAGTATTTTACTGATATTAAGCCAACATGATTATTGCTATCATGTGACGTTTTTGCTATGTTATTTACCAAATTTATAGTTTGGCACAAGATCAGAAGTATAGGATACCTGTTTAAAGGGTATCAAGTGAGAAACAAACTAACAACGGCCTGCTAGCCTTACTCACTAACTATTACACTATGAGAGATATTCATTTTGCTGTGGTATGGTAATATAGAAATATAAAAAAATCAAATCATTATAATACAGATGCAGTATCTCCCCCATATCACCAAAATGAGGGAGGGTCAGATTAATCTGACAGTAGTTGAAGGGACCAAGGTTATTTTTGGCTTTGCTTATTGGTATGTGCATGAACCTCTATGTCAAACTGACAATATACTATATACACTACAATCAATGAAATATAGTTAAATATTTTGAGGTTTGAACCATGGTGGACCTTATGGAAAGGTATTGCTGTTTCAAAGCATTTCATAACAATAATAAATCCTACTTATTGTTAGATTGGGCAAAAATTCATTTATTATTGTTTTCATGTGAAATTTCTTTCTTGGGGCTGTTTTTATTAAATGCTACTAAACTGGTGAAATTTTAGTAAGACTTTTTCTATTTTGAGATTTCAGTCTGTCGTTGTCTACAGATATAGGATTTATATTTAAAGCTAAAGAACATCTGTTTTAATTTTAACTAGACGAGTTGTGAACTCATTGGATTTCCATAACAACAGTCCATAATGATATTGATGCTTCTATTTAGAAAAGTGTGGAGGATTCTAATTACTATTTCATAGTTATAATCATTATATGAAGATTTTGAATGACGTTTAGCAATTTGCAAATCGGACTGGAAATTGCTTTTCTCTCTAAGAGAATTTTAAGTGTATTGTTCTAATACATATATACATTTACAAACATAATGAGAGTTTTATTATATATATATATATATATATATATATATATATATATATATATATATATTCTAAAGGTGTTGTTAGAAAATGTTCTAAATGATTTTGGGTTAACAGGTGTTAAACCTAAGATTTTTATAACTTATAGCAGTTTATTGCTTTAAACATTGAGCTATAATATTCTGAATATATTTGTATTACATTTTTTTCTAATCTTAATTATAAGAACTTAGGTTAATTAACTCTGTAAAACCAATTAGTCAGGATTTTATGCTTTGGGTTTGTTATAATTATTTCGAAAAACAGCTTTTCTTTAATGCATAGTTAGACAAAAAAATTCCATAGATTATTCAGACTGGTATCCTCATCTTGATTATTTTGATCACTACATTTTTCAAATGCCTTTAGAAGTCTTCTAGTTTTCTATGAAGTTTCAAGATGAAGTATATTTATTATTAGGTGAAACATTTTCATTGTTACTTACATTTTGACTCTAACTTACTATACTGTAGCTTGGGCTTAAGATACACCAAATCTATCCCCTGAAGAGTTTCCCCCCACAAAAAAAAGGTTCTTGGGTATGACACTAAACTGCATCTGGTAGTGAGGCTCTAAGCTCTGGGGAGTGTGGAGTCTCTCTTTCATTGTCTTTATTCCCTGGTACTTATTTTGGTTTGGTTTGCTTTTATGTCATATCAACCATTGTAGGTTGTTTAATGTCAAATCCTTTTTATACATATATATCAAATATATGGTTTCTAAACACATATTTCAGATGATATTTTTAAACGAGCCTAAGCGCATTTTTTTTCACACAGTCAAATGGTTTCACTTATTTCTATCTAATACAAATAATTCTATTTACTATTAATCATTTGTTTGCACACAGTTTAATGCTTTTAAGTATTGCTATGTATCACTAACAATTCAATTATCAAACAATTCAGTTTAGCATAAATAAAGTTTAAATGTCTAACAGTTCCATTTGACCCATAGATGGGACCCTATCAGGTGCTACCACCCCAGGCCAGAGTGGACCTGGAAGTGATGGCAATGAAGGGGTACTCTGCATTCCCCAAATCTCCTGAACGCTCACCATCAGATTGTTTAGTGTCATATCCAAGACACTTGTTGAGGTGGGGGGGGTCTTACCCTTTGGCAGAGATGCAGTCAGGTTCACTCTGGCCTGTGTGCAAACAAATGAGTAATGTTGAATAGAATTATTAGTGTTGAATAGGAATACTTGCACCCACTTCACTGTGTGCAAACAGATCATTAATTGTAAATAGAATTGTTTGTATTAAATAGAAATACGTGAAACCATTTAACTGTGGGGGAAGAAAAGGATCCGAGGCTCATTTAAAGATGTTGTCTTCAAAATATGTTTAGTAATCATATATTTGATATATATGTGTTAAAAGGATTTGGCATTAGATAACCTACAATGGTTGATATGCCATAAAACCAAACCAGACCAGACCAAACCAAACTATTTAAATGTCAAACAGAACTGTTTGATATTTAAGCTCTTTTGTTTGTTTTGGTTTAGATAGGACTACCATTTCAGGCCTGAATGGACATTGGAGCGATGGCAGTGAAGGGGTACTCTGCATTCCCCAAAGCTCCAGCATTACTGGAGCTTCACCATCACATTGTTTAGTGTCATATCCAGGACACTCATTGGAGGAGTCTTATCTCTCTGCAGAGATACAACTAGTGTTTTCTGCAGCCCCAGCCGACTTGGCCACCAGGTACTTATGCATTGGAGTGATAGTACTTGTTAGTTTCCCATTTATAGGTTAAATAGATTGGTCTGAAAACGTAGTATTTATTAGGATTACTTGATACCATGTAACTATATTCAAAGAAATGATTATTATTAATTACTTGAAACTGTGCATAAATCATTAGTATTAGATATGAATGAAATAAAGTTGTGAATAAGAAAAGGGATTTTGTTGAAAGATTATTAGATGTTAAATAAATCATATTTTATATAATATTAGTGTTTCTTTTTCTTTAAAGATACTTGAATTACTATTTTAAAAAGTTCAATGATATTGCTACTACTGTCTTATAAGGATTTTGAGAGAGGGAGATGCAAAATGATAGCGTGTAAAAACTTTATTAACTCTTATTTTCAATATGAATAAATTAGGAACATTAATTCTATGAATTTTGATTTGATGAATATAAAGGTATCAATAATAGAGCTTGACCCTATTCCTTTTGATGCTGCTTGGGGGTGGAGGATGACTGCATCTTGAAACTGGGCACTGGTCTTTTATTTACTCCTTGGCAAAGAATGCGGTTAAAGACTTGCATCCCATTGGTTTATCTTTTATTATTGATACCCAAGATCAATATTTCTTCTTTCTTGGAAATTTTTAAAAAGTGAGCAAGTCCATTTGAATCTTAGAAATTCTATTTTATCCAGTACATGGTAATTTTAAACTATTTTTTAAATCTTGTAAACAGAGGCACAGCTGAGAAGGGAGAGATTGAAACTCTTCAATCCCCAATGGAGACCCTTCCAAAAAATACAAATAATATTTCAGCTACTACATTTCTTACTGATATTATACAATAATGAATCTTAATAAATGTTGGGGAAGGGGATATGAAAGAATAAAGATTCTCACCTGACCTCCTATATTAATAGCTATGTAAACCTGATGGTAAATCTAAATATAAAATCAAAGATTTCTAAATAAATAAAAAGAAATCTTAAATGTATTTTTGACACTTAATGAAAAGTATATTGGTAGTTTTGGACTTTTTTTTATTATCACTTACACACATTTACATATGCATGTTTAGAGTACAAAAGTGTAAAAAATGATTTTAAAAAATGAAAATTTTAAAAATAGATAAATAAAAATGTACTGGAGAAAATGCTATTGAGTTGGATTTCATTTTAGAATCATTGACTTCAGTTTCACAACCAATGAAACTCTTATTAAACTAAAACTATGCAAAATATATTTCAAAAGAAATAGAAAAAACCCTGGCATAGTCATAAATTGTTTTTCATTATTATTATTATTATTTCACCCATTGCAATTTTTTCATGTCATCATTAGCTGGGGGTATTTCTTTTGAGTCTGAGTGACAAGCAAGTCTCTAGGACTCTTCTGAATATTCTAATTTTAACACTGCTTTGGTCTGGATAGTCTTGATTCTTCCTCTGATTTTCAGTTCCTTCAGTCATTTTTCCAGGCCTTTGGGGACTACTCCAAGTGCACCAACTACAATTGGTATCACTGTCACCTTCATGTTCCACTGTTTTTTTTTTAGTTCTCTAGCAAGGTCCAAGTATTCGTCTATCTTTTTGCTTTCTTTTATTCTCACTCTCTGGTCTGCTGAAATGACAAAATCCACTAGACAACAAATAATTTTTTTTGGTTAATCAACAATAGGTCTATTCTTCTAGCTTTGATTTGATGATCTGTTTGTATCTCAAAATCCCAGAGGATTTTATGTATCTCATTCTTCTGGATGGATTTTGATTTGTACATATACCATTTGATAGTATGGTTATATTTTAATTTCTTACATGATTCCAAGTGAATCACCTTTCCTACCCAGTCATGTCTAGTCTTGCACTCCTTTTGTGCTAGTTTGCTGCATTAGCTTACAGTGTGTGATTAACCATTTCATCTTTGTCTCTACATAACCTACTCTTGCTATTCTGTTGCATATTATCAATTTTTGCTTTAATATAATTTGTCCTTAAGGTGTTGTTTTGTGCTGTTATTAGAAGAGATTCAGTTTCTCATTTAAAGTTTCCCTTTCTTAGCCATGTCCATGTCTTCTTGTGTGAAATTTCATCAGTTTGTTGCTTGAAATATCCATACAGTTGTTTTTCTTCCCATTTCTGTTTCCTTGTTATTATTGTTTTGTTTACCCCTATGTTGTCAGTGCTGTTATTGGCCGCTGTAATTAGTCTTTCTTTGCTCATTTTAATGTAGTCTTCTAGTCGTCGTATAGATGCATCCACACTATCTTCAATGCTGAAGAGACCTCTTCCTCCTTTTCTTGACACATAAAGTCTGTGTGTGTTAGTTCCCCTATCGTCGTCAATTTTTTTGTCCTTTGGTTCATTTGTCTGAGTTCCTCCTTTGTCCATTTTAAGAATGGTCCTGAGTATCTTACAAGAGGAACTTGCCCCAGATATTCATCCCTTTGGCGAGATTTATGTTACAGAGCGTAGTTTCGAGAAGTTTTCTCGTTCTTATGAGGTACTTTTTTATTATTTTTTCTTTCGTCTTTGTTTGTTAGATTGTGTTCGCTTCCATTATTCCCAAGTACTTGTAATTGGCCTAGCAGTTAAAGTGTTCGCCAAAGGCCCCGGGAGACTGGGATTCAATCCCAGGTCAAGTCATACCATCATCATCATCATGTCGCGCTGCCAATACGGATCTCCCTGATCCATTTTCGCCACCCGTCTCTATCGTCCATTGCTCCAGGGAGGTCTTCAAGGTCATATCCTGTATCGGCACAGAGCTGTTGTATATAGGTTCTAACTAGTCATCCTGCCTTTACTCATCCATGTGAAGGCGTCAACAGGAGTATGTCGCTTATGAGTTCGTCCTTACTTTTCCAGTAGTGTCCCTTATGTCTGGTTCGTCTACTTTGAATAGTTTTCGTGATGGGTGGTAGGTGGCCGTATAGCTGCTGTTTTGTGGGGTGTTGCTTCCAGGACTTGTTCAGTATTTCTCGCAGCATTCTTGTATAATTGCCGTCAAGCTTTTTCGCCATACGTTTATTTAGCGTCCATGTAGTGCATTCATAAAGCAGTATCGATATGACCGCTACTTGGAAAAAACTGCGTTTTATTTTATCGATCAGGTCTGACTTCCATATGAATCATAGCCTATCGATAGCTGTCCATTAGCGAGTCATACCGAAGACTCAAAAAATGGTTCTTGATATCTCCTTGCTTAACACTCATCATTATAAAGTATGGATCAAGGGTAAAGTGGAGCAATCTAGGGAAAGGAGTAGTGTCTTTTCTACACCTCGGTGTAGTAGCTATTGAAAAGGGAACCTTCGGGTCACCTTCGACTATGGTCGCCTACTTTACTTTACTTTACTTGTACTTGTAATTTTCCTTCTCCCCAAGCGTTCTTATGGTTTCCTAATTTGGTAGTTCTATCCCTTTCGTCGTTTCTCTTTTTCCACTTTTCCTTATGAGCATGGCACATTTTTCTCTTCCAAATTCCATTCCTATATCCTGGCTGTTTATTCTTATTGTTTGTATCAGGGTATCCAGTTCTTTTTCTCTTTTTACAATGGTATTTACCGACTCATTGGCAGAGTGTTCGCCAATGGTCCGGGATACCTGGGTTCAGGTCAAGTCATTCCAAAGACTCAAAAATGGTACTTGATGCTTAACATTCAGCATTATACGGTACGGATCAAGGGTAAGTAGAGCATTACAGGAAAAGGAGCAGTGCCCTCCCCTACATCTCGGTGTAGTAGCTATTGAAAAACGAACCTTCGGGTCGCCCTTGACTACCATCGACTAAACTAATCTTTTCTTGTGATCTTGTAAATTAGTAGCTTCCCTCGTGCCCTTCATCATTATATAAATGAGTGGCATCATTACTACAACGAATAACAGTGGTGAGAGTGAGTCTCCCTGGAAGATGCCTCTTTGGATTTTCACCTCTGGTAGGATTTGTCCTCTTGCTACTAATTCCACTTTCGAGTTTTCCATTGCTTTCGTGAGTTGATCCGATATTTCGTTCATTTCTAGACCCTATTATCCAAATTTGCAGATCATATAATAGGCTTTTTTTGTAGTCGATCCATGCCATGACTACATCTTTCCGCCACGTTTTGGTCTCCTTGAGGTTGTGCTGATCAATGTATAGTTGGTCCCCTGTTCCTCTTCGGCATCCTTTCTGTTCTTTTGGAAAGTATCCCGGCATAAAAGCGAGTAATAGATTTCTTTGATCTGTACAGTCAATGTTTCCCACATCATGAATAAGCATGTTATCAGTCTAGAGTTACTGGGGATGGTTCCTTTTTGGAGGTCTTTCTGGATCAAGGTAGTTTTTTTCTTTGTCATCCATTCAGGTATGCTTGGCTTCTTCTATGCATTTACTCAGTTGCTGAGACAACCTGGCGTGGATAGACGTGAATTTTTAAAACCAGAATCCATCTATGCTACCATAGCCTGAAGTTTTCCAGTTTGATATTTTTGAGTGGTACTTTAAGTTATTTATTCATTTAACATTTCTGTTCCCATATTCGAAAATTGTTTCTTTTGCACCCAGTTATTGATTTATCCTTTGCACTTTCCATCGACTTAGTAATTTTTTTTTCATTATTTTGGAATGTCCTGTTTTGTTTATACTGCTTGACCCTGTCTCGATATCTTTTGAGTCTCCCTTCTTTCGCCAATATCTTTTGATTTATCTCTTCCAGTTTTGTTGTCTTTTTTCTTTCTCTTTTTTTTTTTTTTTTTTTTTTTTTTTTGTCTTTTTATTCCATTGTCTTCTTCAGTATTTTACCTTCTTTTGTAGTTTCGCTTGTTGTCGCAGTTTCTTTATTTGTCCTTCTAGCCTCATTTCCCATCCAAGTGTTGTATTTTTTAGGGGGATACCTAATTTATCACTGATTTGTTTTGCTCCTGCATAAATTAACTTGTCGAATTCGATGATATTGTTCATTGTGATATATTTTAGTAATTTATTCACCTTTTCGGTTTCTATGTTGACTTTTTTCCATTCTTGATTTTTTAGCGATGGTATTTTCCCTCCTGATTTTTTAATTTGCTTGACATTTTTTCTGTTTTCTTATGTTAACATTGATATTGTCGTGCTGGGTTCTGTATTGATTTGGTTTTCAGTATTTTTTTTTTTTTAATTCTCCTTGAGAGCTCTTCTTGAGCATATCTTTCACGATTTACCTTTCCACATATTTCTAGTATCTCAAGGTCAGAAAACCAGTTTATTTTTTAAATCATCCTGGCTTGGTTAGCAAGTCTTTAGTTTGTGTTAAATTTATCTGATTCTGTCCAAATTTCCACCATCCTTTTTGTGTGTATGTGTGTGTGTGTGTGTGTGTGTGTGTGTGTGTGTGTGTGTTTCCGATGCATTGTTTTGGTTTTGTTCTTGTGTACCAGAAATTAGAATAAACAACATTCTCAGGATGTTGATCGGGTCCCCTATGCTAGCTATCAAGGGAGCACCTGTCGATCATGACACTCAAATCTGTCATCAGAGTCCTACGTTGATTTGGATTTTTCATGGGTAATATATTGTGGTTATATCCAACCCAGGTGTTAATTATTACGTGCTTTTGTCATAGATGTGATCTGTTATTCTTCCAAGAAAGAAGACACTTTAGCAGGCCACAAAATGAATAAATAAAATTGTGTGTGTATATATATATATATATATATATATGCTTACGCTTTTAAATTATGTAAGTTTTACATGAGTATAAATTCACTTTGTTTCCGTATCAGGTTTTGTGGGTTGGTCTGACACCCTGATTTGTGACATTACTTTTCTTTTGTAGTATTTCTACTGTTATCATTATATAGACATTCTTCATATCAGAATTTCTTACTGAAAATTTAGCATCTGTGTTTCTACTTTTTTATTAATAATTTTTGGCAAGGAACGAATTACATTTCCAAATGTTCCTTTTAAACTTACCTTCCTGAAGATGGGAGGGAACATAACTTATCTACTATTGATACGGATATCTGCGCTATAGAGAAAACTGAGATTTTTAACATTTTGGAGGTTGGTGTTGTTTGACCATCAGACCGCGAGCGGCTGGTATTTGACCTGAAAATTCTCATTTCTTCATCGCTATTGCCTATAAAGTGTACTCTGTTATTTGATCGCCTTGCAGACTGTTAAGTAACATTACATTCTCAGCCAGGTGCTCTGTATGTGTGTGTCCCACCTGTATAGAGGGTTAGGGTTAGGGTTCTAAGAGTTGATCAAAGATTCAATGGTTTTAAGCTCTATTTTTTAATCTATATTTCCAAGTTTTATCTCTTATCTGTAATATTAAATTTAATTTCTATTAACTGGGCTATTTTATATCATGTAAATATTACTGTCTACAAAAATCAATTTATGTTCTTCTGAGCTTTAAAAAGTGATTGGGATGAGGCCTGTGCACTGAGTAACCCATTAAATGAAACTTTGGTATCCTCGTTCATCAGATAGTCTCACAAGTTCCAACGATTGTACTAATAATTAAAATAAAACTAATTACCAATTGCTGTTTTACCAAGTCAGTCGGTACAATGTTTGTTGTTATTTTCAAGTAAATTCATTAAAAACCGAGATTGCTTTTTATTAATAATATTAAATAATGTTAATTACTCGTTGGTCTAAGGAATGGTAAAACGTCTTGGGTCAGGGTTTGTGTTATTTCTGTCTCAACACTGGATTTACAGATGTTTTATGTCTACCTTATGAATGAATGTAAAGTGAAATTGCATATTTATTTTTTATGCAATTGCTTTCGTATTAATTATACACCCACATACATGTATGTATGTATGTATGTATGTATGTGTACGAAACTTGCTGAAAAGTTCTTAGTCCAACCAAGAGGGAGATTACTTTAAAATTGTAATCTTTGTAATGTCTCTATTAATAAAACATTCCACTTATTATTCGATATGTTGGACTGAAGGAACCAAATAAGAATTTATCCAAGACAGATGAATAAAACTAATATTCACTGCTCCCGCAACCTAGTTGGGTCTTGGGGCACTATTCATGTAACGTGTCTTGGCCAAGAATAGGCTAGCGGAGCCCATCCATCTCCGGGTCTACAACTGCTTTGAATACAGTGTTTTCCTTCTGGTCTTGTTGCTATATCAAGGTTAAAAAGCTCAGTCTACCCTACTATTTATGAATAGTTAGAGGGAGAATAGTTGGGTTCTTTCCTTTCCCAAGTGTATTTGTGCTATGTGACACACAAACAGTCTCGTTCAGGGTTTGAACTCGGATGTCCGATTCCACTTTATACGACGATGATTTACGCCATGAGCGCCTCCAAAACTAACATAGTACCCATAAAAAATGATGGTATTATATATCCATTTGTGTACAATCTACAATCGGTAGTCCCGGTTAAAATGTATTTTTCGAGCAGGTTTGCCTAGTTGAGCTCGCAGTATTGTTTTTGCATCTGTTGATTTTGTTTTTTATACGGAATATTTTTAATAAAAAAACCATTTTTAAAAAATGATAATTTTAATGTAATTAAAATCAAAAGAAGAACAATATTAGCACTTATTTGCTGTTTGGTAAGTTATTCATAAACCATCATAGTTGTTCAAAGAAGAAACAATACGTGTAAAATGGTGTTCTTATTTTGATTTTGATTAAATTAAAACTGGGATTTAATTGTTTTGCCTTGCTTATTATTTTTTTTATTCTATGTTAGAATTTCTGTATAAAAAGTCAATAAATGTAAAAATAATGTTGCTGCATTAGTCATCCACTGATTGATTGTAGATTGAATCTATATCTATAAGTTAATTTTTCTAAGAAACTGTTTTATAAAAATTGAATGATTTAAAATTCAAAACAACTTAAAACGACGATTTTGAAAAACGAACTTGAATTATTAAGAAATAGATAAAATACCTGATGACTATTTTATAAGAAACTGTTTTTGTTTAAAAATATTTTTCTTGTCCATTCATTCTGAAGCCAAAAAAAGAAACGCTCAGGCTAAGAAAGAACCTAACATTTGTTTTATTTATTTATTTATTTTCAAAATTTTCGTCGTCTATCATTTAAATTTAAAAAAAAAAAGCAAATTTATATGATTCGAACAGGAAATTATTTGAAAAACAAAACAAAACAAAACAAAAAAAAAACATGAGACTGAAAATTTCTATTTTCATTTTTTCCCTTATCTCTTGAAAATATCTTATTAAAAAATATTAATAAACTTTCGGTTTAGGAATGAATTTAATTGTGTGTGTGTGTGTGTAGGAGAGGAATAATGTGACTCATTCAAATAATTATGTACCAACATTTAACTAATTCTTTTTTTAAAGGCAACAC